>JAJEJO010037287.1:0-15698 GCA_020662805.1 Glaucomys volans
GTTCCCCGTTGGTGAATGCTTAGGGTCTTTTTTCCCATCACAGTTCACGCACAGGCCTGAGCAGTCTCTGAGCATCAGCACTGCATCCTTGGGGAGCCTTCCCGGGCACAGGCTCATGAGGCTCTGCTCGTCCCAGCAGCATACTGGAGGCCTGGCACAGCCCAGGGCTTCTGGGGCAGGGCCAGTGGCTACCCTGCACCTGTGCCGCTGTGGCCACAGTGTCTCTCCTTCCAGGGAACTTACTGAGCAGCCTCATGGGCTCCTCAGAGCAGGAGGAGGGGGAGGAAAGCCAGGACGACAGCAGCCCCATCGAGCTGGACTGAGCTGCCGGCCTGCACAGAGACGCCCACGGTCGGCACCACCGGACGGTTTCAGGAGCCAGGCCCAGAATGCGGCTCCTCACCCCCAGCGGGCTCCTGGTCTGTGGTTGGCGGGGCCTGTGTGGCGTCTGTCCTTATTTATGTAAGGTGGCTGAGGGCTGCGTGGGCCGCCTGCTGCTGCGCGGCCAGGACTTGAGACTGAGGCCCAGGCTTCTGCGGGCGGCCCGTGTCCCTTCAGCTCAATCACAATAAAGCGCAGGCCTTGCTGCGGCGTCCCTCTGCCGTCCTTGTCTCTGGTTCCTTGGGGAGGGCTGCGGGATGGCAGGCAGCCTATCGTCAGTGGCTAGACGAGTCGCGCCCAGCGTCCCCACTCCGGGCATCCAGCACAGCCTGTGGTGTGCAGAGGAGGCAGTGACCACCACGATGGGAACTGAGCCACCTCCTGAGGTCTTGTAAACGTGCGCAAGTTTCTTGTTTATCTTATTTTTGTTTTGAACACGGGGTCGTTTTGCAATCATGGTGTACTTGCCCCTTCACGGGTGGGACAGGTGAGCTGTGGGGTCATCCTTGGGCTCCTTGCAGATGGGGCAGCAGCTGGCCAGACTGGTGCCTGCGTGGTCCTTGGCCGTAGCTGTGGGCCAGTGGTGCCCCGGCACGGCCAGCAAAGCTCCTCCTCTGTGCAAGTCCTGAGCCACAGCCCTGCTGGTCTCTGCAGGCACCATGCTGCCTCTCCAGAAATGCCCTTAAAGAGGGGTACTGTAGAACTTCCCACGTCCTTCATGATGCAGTATTTATTTTTATTGGGTGATGGATTTCTTTGACCTAACATTTCAGGTTTTAACCAAATAACCAGTCCAGGAATGAGCAAATCTGTCCTTTATCACTTACAATATTCCACATGTTACCAGTATAATTATAAAGGGAAACACTTTATTTTTTCACGATTAAGAGTTGTAGATTAATACACAGCGATCCTGCATGGGAAGGAGGGAGATGTACGTTATTTACTGTAAAAATGGAATTTAAAGGAAGGCTTGTGTCAACTGTTGAGTATAAATAAATCCTTTATACTGGGCTTTGCAGCACTGGTCCTTTCTGAATGAGCTCTGGGGGCTGGTCATGCGGCTTGCTGTGGGGTCTTGGCATCCAGCCCCCCACCTGCTGGTGTAGGGCCCAGGTGAGGGGATGGGGGTCCACCATGGCCCTCCGCTGCTCCTGGCCCTGCCCTCCCCTGAATTGTCCAGAGCCTTTGTGGCTCCTCGTGCCTGAGCCAGGCCTTGTGAGCCCCTGGGAGGAAGCGCGTGCGGTCTGAGTGCCTGCCTGGGCTCGTCCAGGTTGCCTGTGTGTAGATGAGTCCCAGCATCAGCAGCGTGTCAGAATTCACTCAGCTGTGCTTGTAGAAATAAATGGGTGTGTAGTTTTATTGGAGTCAGGTGCACCAGGTGTGGGCACCACAGCTTCAGTGAGCAGGCCTGTGGTCTTCAGGGAAGTGGACTGTGCTGTCACACTGGAACCCCGGGGTTGTCAGAGGGGTGATGTTGAGGGAGTCACAGAGGATTGGGGAAGGAAGTGACAAAGTTGGCAGGGTGCAGGTGGAATCACCCCAGTTCTGCTGGGTTGCTTGTTTTGAAACCACAAATGAGATCCCACGTGATGGGTGTATTTGGAAACAGTTTGAGCACAATTCAGATTTTGTTTATGTGCAGTTTTGCTCAGGATTCACACTAGGTGAATGCAGAGAAAGCAGCTGTCCAGAGTCAGGTGAGGATGCCCAAGGCATGTCCCCAGGCACACCTTTGCTGTGCCACCCACCTCCCGTGGTGCCCACTTCACACAGACCTCAGGACACCCAGAGTAATGTGCTCTGCTTACTTGGCATTTACTGTGTGCTTTTGACACCCTGGTCTGTAAGATGGCACCATTCCTACAGCCCTTGGTCAGACTTAGCTTGCTGGGCAGGGTACCCAACTGAGGCAGCAGCCCAGACACCCTGTGTCTAGGCAGCTCCCTGTCCCCACCAAGGGACAGCCTGTGGAACCAGTGACTACCCTTCCATGGCTGTAGACTTTCTATCTTGTTCAGAAAACCTTCCCCCTGACTGTAAGGTGGTTCCGTGGTTTCTCATAAAAGTGTGCAGGTTGTCAGTTTTCTTGGTGGAACACATGCCATCCCTGCTCACAGCATAAACACGGGCACGCGGGCACACACGCTCCTGTGCTCATGTGAACTCGCACACACGGGCAAATACACAGCGCGTGCCACGTGCCCACAGTGGAAGAAGTGTCGAGATCAGCCCGTGAAGGCCGGTCCTGCTATGGTAAAAGCATGGGCTCGGTGTTCTCTTTTCTGACCCAGGACAACGCTGTGGTCTCTGGGGCACAAGTCTCCACATCCGAGAACCCAGATGCCTGTAGAAGCCGCCGCTGTGCAGGCCATGAGCACTGCCTCCTGTGAACCCCAGCCTCTTCTGGTGGGATGAGGGAGGGAGGGGACTCCGAGCAGAGTGGCTTCTGACTCCCCAGGGCCTCAGTTTCCTCATTTAGAAGTGGGGGGGCATGGAAGTGGGTGGAGTCCACGCTGGGGACAGGGTGGACCTTGCCAAAGGTCCCCGCAGGCAAATTGAAGGTGGCTGGGCCCTGGAGGACCTGCTGGGAAAGGCGCATCTCAGGACCTCTGCTGCAGGCCCAGACTAGCCTGGGGCAGGTGGGGTGCAGAGGTGTTCAGGAAGGGGCACCTGGGAAGACCCTGGGGACTGGGCCTCAGTGAGCCCAGGGTGGGTCCCAGCCTTTTCTGGGACCTGGCTCCCCAGCATGTGCCTGTGCCAGCTCAGACCCTCTGAACCTGGCCTGGGCTGGAGTGGAATAGGCTGGCGCCCGCAGGCTTTTGGCAGGGAGTCTTCCTTGTCTGCCCAGGTGGAGGCCAGGTGTTCCCAGCTCAGCCCCCTCCCATCCCAACCTTCAACACATAGATGGGACCACACCAGAGCCACACTTTATTCCAGGATGTGACACGGGGCAGCGGGGTGCCCGGCCTTATGAACCCTCCCCCATCTCCTCCGGGGTGTGACTCCACTAGAAAGGGCTGGAGCCACCCAGGTCACCCCTAGATGCATCTGCCACCAAAGAGCTCCACCCAGCCCGTCCAGCTGGCTGGGGGACCTGCACTGCAGGGGTCCCATGGAAAGGGAGCCCAGCTGTCCTGGACGGCCAGAGTGCAGCACGTGAAGGAGACCAGGTGAGAAATAAATAGGAAGTGGCTTTAACTACTGGCCTGCCAGCAGCAAGCAGGGGCCCAGGGGCAGAGGTGGTACAGGGTCACCCCTGCCTCTGGGGGCCTCTTGGTGGCTCCAGCCATCATCCTCAAAGGTCAGGGCCAGTGGGCATGGATCACTGGTCAAGGCTGAGCACCAAGCTGGGCACAGATGCCCACGAGCAGATGGTGTGGCTAGGTCCCCATCATGGCACCTGGCAGCCCCTGGCTGAACCCCACCTGCCTCCTGCTGGAAGCCAGGGCCCCAGCTGGGGGCGGGCCCAGGATCTGCCCACACCATTCCCCTGGAAAACTGCTCCTGAGGACAAGGGCCGTGTTCTCTGCTGGCCCCAGACCCGTGGCTGACACACAGCAGATACCCAATAAATACTTGTCACGACGAGGGAAGGGAGGGAGGCATGCGGCAGGTCCAAGAGTGCCCAGCAGCCTAGCCAGCTCACTGCTGTCCACAGCCACCCAGCACAGGGTCCACTTTGGAGGCCTAGAAGTCCCTTCAGGTTGGGCAGGTATCCAGGAGTTCGTGGGGGCCGCCCCTGAGCTGGGAGACCCTGCAGGGCCCTCAGGAGAAGCGTCCGGGGGCAGGGAGGGGAGCAGGTCAGCTGGGTGTGGTCAGCAGCAGCATGGCTGGGCTGGGCCAGGCAGATTGGCCTGTGATGAGGTTCCAGAAGCGCCTCCTAGTGGTTAAAGCTCAGGCTCCATCCAGCTGAGCCCAGGGCTGCCCTGGAGAAGGCCTCCCAGTCCAGCTGCCTCCTTGCCAGCATGTCACGAGTCCAGTGTCCTCAGGCCTCTGGATGAATCATCTCTCGCTAGGGTTTATGCTTGAAGTGGGCTTCCACTGGAGATGGGACAGACACAGCCCGGTCAAGCTGGTCAGCTCAGCCCCAGCCTTCCCCAATCGACCCACCTGGGGCCTCCATCCAGCCAGAGGCCACCCCACAGAGTGTGGACACAGGGCCTAGGACCTCACCTCAGCGGCCAGCCCTCACCTGCATACTCCTGGGGTAACATGGGCCTGTCCACCACCTTCTGGAAGGCCTCCACCCACTCTCTCCGGTCTGACTCTGTCTCGCAGGTGAACAGGAACTTGCGGTCAGGTGTGACGATGGTGATGCCATGCAGCCAGTGGTGCCCCTGGGTGGACGGTGGGAGTCCCTCCAGCACTGTGTAGCCGCTCTCCTTGCTGCCAATGAAGACCTCCCCTCTGGCAAAGGCGTCCTACAGTGGGGACCAAGCTGGAGCTGGCCACCCTCCCTGCCCCTGAGCCCCGCCCAGGCAGGGGGTCCCTCGCAGCTCTTCCCAGGACACAAGTCCAAGCCCCACCATACCCAGAGCTGGGTGAGGCTGAGGCCAGGACCCTGGGAACCACCCCCATCACAGCCACCGGCCATGCTGGGAAGCAGCCAGTCAGCTGGTTCTGTGGGCAGCTGCCAGCTGGACCCTCCTTACCAGGGGGTCTTTGAAGTACATGAGCCTTCGGTCATCCATGGTGAACCAGCGCTTCCGGAAGCCTTCTGTTTGCTGTGGGTCAGGGAAGACTGGTGACCAGCTGGTCCGCCCCACCAAGCCCCTGCCCTGGCTGATCGCAGCCCACACCAGGGGAATGGCACCAGGGCCATTTACTGGTTCACTCATGGGTCTCCGGCTGGGCCCCGCTCTGCCCACCAACCGGAGGCATGAAGTCTTGGCCAGTGCTCGTCTTTCCCCGGCCCCCATACTTGCACTTCTCCACTGAGCATTTGTCCACCTCTGGGGCCACCTGGGTCTCCCACCCCCAGGCAGCAGGGAATGGCATGAGGGGGCCTGGCCCATGGAGGCACACAGGTCCCTGTGAAGGGGCCAGAGGGCTGGGGCTGACCCAGAGCTCCAGCACCCAAAGCCCAGGATGGCCCTGAGTTGGCTGGAACGCCCACCCGGCACAGGCAGGGGGCTGAGAGGATCAACCCAAAGTCCAGGGCCATCTAGGAGACAGGCCCCGATGAACAGGACTCTGGAGGGACCTACAAGGCCAAGCCACCCTGTGCCCTGTGCGAGGTGGGAGCTCCTGCCCCGCCCCGCCCCAGGCAACAGGGAGAAGCAGGAAAGAAGCACCCCTCCCCGTGCCTGCAGACCCACCTTGGGCCCTGTTTTCTCCATGTAGCCTTCCTTCAGGTAGTTCCTGGAGAGCTTCGGCACCAGCTAGGCAGAAACGGGTGGGTCAGGCACCCAGGCCTGGCCCAGCCCCACGCACCTTCAGTGCCCGTCTCCCCCGCTCTCCCTGTCTCCTCCTCTCCTCCTCCCTTACCCCTTCTGTCCACCCAAACTGAGATAAAATTCCCCAGGGGGCTGTGGTCACTCTGGGGGGGCGGCCATAAACCAGTCTTCAGTAGGGCCTTTCTGGGGGCCCCAGGCAAGCCCTTGGTCAGTCCTGTGACCCACCGGAGGAGGGGGCAAAGCCATCCCAGACTAGAGGGCATGAGGGCTGAGATGTCCACCTCTAGATGTCCCCAACCCTAGGAGGTGGTCATGGGGCAGCCACTCACATCTGCATCGCTGGCCCCTGGAAAGGCCACCTGCAGGTAGTGGAAGCGGGCAGCTCGCAGTGCGTTGAACCAGTCCACGATCTCCTAGGGGCCAAAGGCTGTGTGAGCTGCAGCCCAGGGGCCTCCCGCAAGCCTGCAGACACACCCTTCCCTCTCCAGCACTGAGGCAGGCTCCTGGTAGCCTCCGGGGGGACGGGCTGGGCCCCCACTTGGGCCACCTTCCCCCATGTGTGCTGGTGCCCAGCCACCAGCTGCTCCACAGGATGCAGGGCTCCCACCCCCACACCCCGCCACTCCTCTCAGGCCCCAAGGCTGGGGCTTCCCAGCACCTCCACCTTCTGCACCCCATGGTCCTGCAAGGCCACCACCAAGCCAGCGTGGGGGCCACCTGCACTCTCACCCCACCCCTTCAGGCTGTGTTCCACCTGCCCCACATCACCCTCAGGCCCTGCCCATCCCCACAACCCCTGTGGAACCCTGTGCTGAAGACCCACTTCACAGCCACACACTGCCGGTTACATTCACTCGAGGGTTGCAATGGCTCACACCCCGACGTCAGTGCTGCCCACCCCCAAGTCCTGGCCACCTGAGTGCTTGGGGCCCTGCCCAAGCCGACCCTCCAGGAACCCCCAGCGTCACAGGTCTGGCCTGGCCTGCCCTGTACCTCCACCAACCCGCACTGCCTGGCCGAGTGCAAACCAGGTCCCAAGGCCTTCCCATGGCTTTCCCACTGCACAGCTTGGAAGGACCCCAGGACCAGCACTCCGCAGAAGGCCCGTTGTCCTACTCTCCGTACCTCCCTGGCCTTGCTGCTGGAGGACGGGTCCCTTCCTGCTGCCCCAGGGCCTCACAACCACTTCCTCTCCTGAAGCCCTGTCCTCCACACTCGCTCCCAGGGCAGATCCTGCCTCAGCCTGGCGCAGCCGGAATTCTGGCCCTTCTGGGCGTCTGCACACTCTCCGTCCCACAGACTGTGCCCAAGGTCAGGGCAGGCCAACTCATTCTCTCTGCCCCTGCACAGGACGCATAGCAGAGCAGACACCACAGATGTCCCTGGAGCGTGGGACACTAGGGTCCCAGAAGACTGAGAAAAAGTCCCTTCTGTCCCCTGGCAGCAGCCCCAGAAGAAAGTGAAGTCAAAGACCCCTGGGTAAAGTTGCCATCCACTCACCCCTGAGCCAGGCTCCCTCACCACCTGCTGACATTGCCCCACCTTGAGATGCAGAGGACAGACAGACAGACTGATGAAGGTGCATGGAACAAGGCAGGGAGGGGGAGCTGGGCTGCAGCCTGCATATCGCTCACCCCAGGGTCTTCCTGGGGGCTGAACAACCCTAGGTTGGGGGCAGGAGCACTGGGTGAAAGACCTTCCCAAAGAGACAGGCTTGTCCCGGGGGTGCAGAGGGTGGGTGAGGGACTCGCAGGCACAGTGTGTGTCCACACTCAGCACCGACCCCTCCTCACCCCGGGGCATGATTTTGCACTAATCATCAGAGACAAGAAAGGGCAATCTTGAATCAAGTGTTGGAGAGGAACATCCCAGGAACCCAAGGAATGGACGCTCTGAGAGAAGGGAGCCCCTGACAACGAGCTGGAAGACACGTTGGAGAAATTCTCCAGGCAATCGAAAAAAAATGAATCAGAGCACAAACTCTGGATAACAGGGCTTCTGGAAAAGAATGGAAGGAGAGAATTATTAAAGATATAATTCAAGGAAATGCTCCCTGGTTTGAAAGCGCTAGAACAACCAAGGAGGAAGCATGTCACCAGAAACCATGAAAAGCCTTGGATGATGTTCGGCAGAAAAATCAGCAGGCAAACTTTCAGAATTAGGAAGAAATCCTCCAACCTAGAATTGTCTAGCCGGCCAGGCTACATCAAGGGAAAGATAGAACTCCCAGTGTGTGAGATGTTGGCACTTTCTCAGGAAGCTACTTAAGGGTATGCTCCACCAAAAGGAGGGTGTAAACCAGAAAGAACTGGGGTCCAACACGCAGAATGATGAAGTGAAGCTGAAATCAGCAGGATGCCTGGTGCCTAACCATCAATCCCAGCCAACCACGGGAAGCACAACTGTTTACCCTGGGGAAACAAGACGGTGTGCAGGAAGGAAGAGCCATCACAGCTCCTCAGGTCCAATGGCATTTTTAAGTCGTCAGGGTGGTGTGAGCAGACTGCATGAGAATCAGGAGGGGGAATTTGCAGGCACCAGGAGACCCCTCCCCAGCAGGAGTCCCCAGAAAGTGGCAGATCTGGCAGTCACCTGAGCATGATGTCTACAGACCCAGAGGACTGCCCAAAGGATCTGCCAGAGCAAATTGAAAGGTGGCCACCTCGGGAAAGGGACAACCTCAAACGCCCATCTTCAAGCCCCGTGGAAAACTTAAAATGGGCACTGGGGTGAAAATAGAAATGAAAACCAGAATAAGAAAGAGTCGGGTTCACCATTGAGGCCCCGCAGTCTAGACCAGGGAAGAAAGGACAGGTTCCAGGGAGTTCTGCCCGTGGGGCCTGCCACATCCCTCCAGAGATGCCAGGGTGGGGGCGGCGCACTGCCCTCCCCCTGCAGCGCCAGTGGGAGCCCAGGAGATCTGCCCAAGCCAGAGCCAAGGCCAGAGGAGAAGCAGGGGCCGCGTCAGGCCAGGCTCCCCACTGGGCACGAGGAGCGGGTGCTGGATGCTGCTGCAAGGTTGGCTCAGCCCTCCCGAGACAGTAAGGGCCACCTGGTGATCCGCACCCAGCCCACATGCCCCACCTTCCCATCCTCATGATAGATGAAGATGTTGCGGGTGCTGTTGTCCTTCAGGTAGGTGACCTGCAGGCCATGGGGGTGGCCAATCTTGGCCGGCTGGAAGGTGGCATTCAGGTGCTCAATCTTCATGACAGCCTTGGGCTCCTTGGCCTGCAGAATGAGACTGGGTCTGAGCACGGGGCAGGGGCCATTGTCTAAGCTCAGCTAGAAGGAAGGAGAGGGTGGGCTGTATATGCATGTTGGTGGCATATCTCTGTGCTGTGTGACCTTGGGCAAGTTACTTAACCTTTCTGAGCCTAGCCTCCTGGCCTATAAATCAAAGGTAATAGTATCTCCCTCCCTGGGCATGAGGAATAAATGTCACTCTGCAGCAGGCACACAGTATCAGACCCCTTCCCTTTACCTTCCCCTGTCATCTGGATTGTCCCCCAGCTGGCTCAGACTCCAATTCCTTCCTCCCTTTGCACTGGGCATGCAGCAGTGCTGGTGCACTCTTGTAGGGACAGCCAGGCAGTGAGCGGGGAGCTGGGCCCCAGGCCCTGTCCTCTCCTAGGCAGCACCCTCCACACAGAGGCCCTTGGGGTGTGTCCTGATGGGGGCGTGTCCTTGGGTTGTACCCTCCAGGTGCATCCCTTGGAACTGTGGCCTCTGAGGGTGTCATCATAGGGGCATGCCCTTGGAACTGGCTTCCTGGGGGTGTCCCATGGCCAGGGGGTACCCCTCATGGGAGGGTCTCCTCATGGTCATGGTTCCTGGGAACCACATGAGGGAGGCTGAGCTCCCATCCAGAGGCTGCAATTCAGCCATTGCAAGCCCCCAGGGGAAGCCCGGCTGCCTTGAGACGGGCACCCCACCCTGGCCCCTGCATCCCGCTCACGTCATTCTTGTTGAAATACTTCAGGACCCCCTCTCGTTCCGTCAGCACAAACTTCCGGCTTAAAAACTGCCCGTTGTCCCGGCCACGCTTCCAGAGGAAGCCCTCACGGTATCCTGGGGGTAGAGAGGAGACCCAGGGTCAGAGGTCAGAGTGAACCAGGCCCTGAACAGATAGATCCCAGTTTGTAGAGGGGATGAGGGACTGGGACTTTAGCCAGCTAGCCTTGTACCTGTCCCCAGTGACCCTCTGCCACCCTTGTGGGCTGGGCAGGAGCCATGACGGGAGGCAGCAGGCTGGGTCTGTCCTTCCCTCCCCACGCGACCCCTTGTGCCCCCTTGTCTCCTCACGCCCAGCTGACAGAAGGACCTGCAGACGTGGTTGAGGACCATGGGATGGGAGGTGTCCGGGTGATCAAGTGGGACATGGTCACCACAGGGAGGCCAGGTGGGGAGATGAGATGGAATGGTTGGAGTGACACCGAGCAATGTCGGGGCACCACAGAGCACCTAGGACCAGCGCTCCGCACACCTGCGTTAGCCCCCAGAGCATCGCTTTGGAATTCTGATACCAGAACTTAAGAGAATATGTGTGGGTGGTTTTTGGTCACTGAGCTGCCGTAAATGATTCATGCACCATCCAACTCCAAAGCATCTGTTCCCCCCCACACACCACTTGGCTTCACTTTATCATTATCCCATCCACCCACCCGCCCTTCCACCCACCCACCCCTTCACCCACTGATCCACTGATCTACCAGCCCATCCACCTTTCCACCCATCCGCCCATCCATCCATCCACCCACCCATCCACCCACCCACCCACACACTCACCCATCCAACCACCCACCTACCCATTCATCCATTTGTTTACCCACTGCACCTATCCACCCGTCCCATCCCACTCATCCGTCTGTCTACCCATCCCCCCTACCTCCCATCCATACATCCATCCACCATCCATCTGGAACTTCATGGAATCAGGTAGCCAGCTGCTTCCCTTCCCTGGGATGTTTTTTGGAGCTATAACTGAGCTGCCATATGCAATAGGAGTCCCACAAGTCCCACATGCTGAGGGACATCTAGGTGACTTCCGGGTTGCCCACTGTGGGCCCTCCTGTGCAGTGTGAAGGTGTCCTCCCACCAGTGGGTGCAGCCCATGCTCCCCGGCATCTTCCTTGAGTGGCCTGGGGTTGGGGGCAGGGGGCTTGCTGGGTTTCAGAGCAGCTCTCTTTCTAGAACAGGGTCCTGCAGCCCTTGTGGTCTGGAAGCCCTGTGAGGTGTCACCTAAAGGGCTCCAAGGGAACTTCACCTGGATGCAGGGAAGGGCTGGCAGTGCATCATGGGAAAGCAGCCCCTGCATGTCCTCATCACATCCAGCAGCCACGAAGCCAGACCCCAATGGCCTGGGACACTGCTCAACCCTGACCACCAAGTCCCCCATCATGTCCCCTCAGCTGCTGGGCGGCCTCATCCCAACAACAGAGACAAAGGGCTGTTCTCTCTGCTCCCTGAGACACAGGATCATAAAAAGGCAGAAGCCTAGTGTCAGGAGGGGGCAGCTGGCCCTGCCTGCGGGTCTCAGGACGCAGGACAGTGCCACCACCACAACTTAAGAGGCCCTGTAAGAATCTCTGAAGCCTGTGGAGAGGCTGACCTGCCCCTGGCACCCCCACATGGCACCAGTGGGCAAATCCCTTTGCGTGTGTGGGGACAGAGCCACCACCATGTCCCCACTGTCCAAGCAGGGCATACTGAGGACATGTGCTGCCCAACTGAGCGAGCACCATGCCAAGCAGGGCTGCAGGGCCACTTGGTCCCCTTCAGCATCAGGTCCAGCCTCTATGCCCCAGCCACTGAGCAGGACTCCAAGGAGCGCTGGGCAGCGCCTTCCCAGGAAGGATGTTGGTAGCAAAGTGCCCCCCGCCCCGAACACACAAACCGCGTGGCCTGGCAGGCACCTCACACCCCTGCCTCACTCATGCCAGAACCTCCAAGGTGGCTGTAAAATAACCGTCTGACAGAGACAGCCCGAGGGGCGGGCCCAGCCCACCCGCGGGGCAGCAGGTCCTGGGCGGCCTTGGCTTGCCACGCCCACAGTGCCCAGCAGGTGGCAGCAGTGCCTCGGGAGCCGGCAGGCCGCGGGGAGGGGCCCCGGTGGACCCGCTGCTGAGGGCTGGAGGCAGAGGCGGCTCTGTGGATGCTCCTGGTCCAGCTCACATCTGAGGCCACGGGGCCGGGGATGCGCTTGGAGCCCATCCGGCCTTCCCGACAGCAAGCCAGCAGGAGGCCTCCTCCAGAACGAGGGTGTTTTCAGATGGGCCCTGGCCAGGGTTCCAAGTCCAAACCTCCAGAGCCTCTGCTCCCTTCTCAGTGTGTGGGAACATGGCCAGCCCAGGATCTGCCCTGAGCCCGAACAACCTGGCTAGCAGACACCTGCCCAACCAGCCTGGGCCCTCGACCAGCGATACCGCCAGCAGGGCCCCTCTGCCGCCAGGCCCCCCACACTCCAGGCTGCGCCCACGGGCACCTGCTCACACTCAAAGTTGGCGGACCAAGCGACCAGTTTCTCTGGAACAACTGTCCATCCCAGGGCACAACTTGCTCAGCATTAATTGAACACCTACTGCATGCCGAACCCAGCAACCCAGGAAGCTGCCTCTTCTCAAGAGTGAAGAAACTCCTCGGACGACTGAAGCATGCTTAGCGCCCCTCAGGACGAGGCTTCACTGCAGCCAAGGACGGCAAAACCCAGCCAGAGGCAGAGCGGCTGGCCTGCTAAGGTGCCCTGGGGACACGGATGGCAGGTCACCTGCAAAGCAGGTTGCTGGCTTCTTCTATGGGAAACACATACATGTGACCAGAGAGAAGAGAAAGTCCAGGAGAAATGACAAGGTGGCTGTACACGGTGTGCTGGTGTTTCTGACGGCTTTACCCTCAAAAGTCACAAACTGGACACAACCTGAATCTCTCAGCGGGAACGGAGAGCCCTCCGTGGGCTGCTGCAGAGTTACCCGGGGCCTGCAGGGTGCTGAGGGCGGGAGCCGGGCGCACACGGCCCGTTTCCACCCAGCCACGGCAGGAAGGCAGAAGACAGGACAGTGGCCCCGGAGGGCGGGCAAGAGGACACTCACTGCAGGGTTCTGGTGAAGTTAGGGTCCTGTGTCTCACATCTGCCACAGCTCCGAGAGCTGTGCTGTAAATAGGATATGCAAAGCATATGCAAATCATGCCACATAAATATAAATTGTGTGTGTGTGTTTTTAAACTGCATGGCCTTGCTCTGAGGGTGCGCGCAAGGCTGGGGGTGGGTGGCTCTGGGGCCCCTCTCCCACCGTCAGGGGTCTCCTGCTAGGGTGCTGCCCCAATGAAGGGGTGAGTGTGGAGCTGGGACTTGGGAGGGGAGGGCAGCAGAGAAACTGAGGCCCCTCCCCCAACCTGCCCCGGCCCAGGCCCAGGCCCTGGTCTCTGGGCCAGCCACACCTGTGGAGCTCAACCCAGCGCCCAGGCCACACCTGTGAGCCTGCTCAGGACTCTGCCTCTCCCCGGCCCTGCTGCTGCCCGCTGGGATCTCACACTGAGAATTAAACTCCAGAGGGGGAGAGGGGGCCGCGTGGACAGCAGGAGGAGTGAGGCTTCAGGGCCGTCCATCCTGAGCGGGCTCTGGGTGCAGAGGCCTACTTGGTTCATGGGGACCCTGCTCCACCTTGCTCCCAAGCCACCCAGGGCCCAGAGACGCTGCCTGGTTCTGTAGGCACAGTGACCGGCAGGGAAGCTGACACCAAGTCAGGGCCTCACCAGTTGGCCCCTGAGACCTCCACTGCCACCTCCTGGCTCTGTCAAACGGGCAGGGCTGAGGTGGGGACTCCTGGGCCCACATGGTTCCTGAGGGCCAGCGAGACCACTGGACTTATCCAGTGCATCCAGCTCAACCTGGACACAGGGCCCCTCGGGTGACTTCAGCCACAGATCCTAAGCTGAGGCCAGAGCGTGGGGCTGGGCCTCCTGAGCCAATGGTCACCTCCCTCCTGACTGTGCCCCACAGCACAGGGCGCGCCCCAGGCCGGAGGCACTCCTGGATGGGCTGGCCGCCACCGTGCCTGGAGGGGTCGTGTGCTGCCTGAGCTGAGCGGAGCTGCAGGGGCCACGCCTGGGGTATCAGAGAGCCCCTCCCACTGCATAGCCCCTAAACCAGGAGACCCACCCCCCAGGGAAAATGCTCAGGAAGGAGTGCCAACAGTCCTGAGTCCAGCAAGGACCTTGCCCCAGGAGGGACAGGCAGCCCACCCACCTCCCCCCAAGCCCCACAAACATGTCACCTCAAGGTATTTGGCATCTTCCCCCAGGAACACCCACACTGACCAAGCACCCAGGAATGCCCTGTGCTGGGCACCAGGCTGACCCCACCACACATCCGGGCCAGCCAAGGCTGGGCAAGGCCTGACACTCGGGAAGCCCCAGCCCACTGTACCTCTCCATCTCCCTACGACAGGACAAAGGTTGAGGGTGGTGGCAGCCCTGGGACATCCCTGCCTGGTACAACCAGGCATCTTAGGAGGGCCACTACTGGGCCCCAGGGAAGGGAGGTGGAGGGGGGACAGGGCCGTTCCCGGAGGGACCCAGTCTGAAGCCACGGGCAGGAAGCTGGGTCTGTTGGTGAGCGGTGGCCTGGCCCCTGGACAACATGGGGCATTGTGTGGGCCCGTCAAAGGCCACCATTGAGGCTCAGCTGGAGGCAGGGACAGCTCTCATGGGGTCAATCCAAGAGCAGGAGCCCGGGAGGGGCAGGCATGAGGACACACCCACAATGCCCACATCTCCAAATCCTGGGAAGGCTTGGGTACCTCCAGTATACCAGTGACTGGCCAAGGAAGGCCACTCAGAGGGTGGGGGTGGCAGGGCCCTGCTATTGTGATGGCATCTGTACCCCAATGCCCCACACTCCTGGCTCCAGGACATGGAGAGACCGAAGTGTGGGGCAGCCACGTCAGCTGACCCCTGGGTGCAAGCATGTCACCAAAGAGCTTGTAGGCTCCCGATCCCTGCACCCACCACAGGGGCCAGTTCACCTGTGGAGCCCCCATCTGCTCCTTCGGTGCCCTGGGCAGCCCAAGCCAGGGTTGGCCCTGGTTCCTGAGCACCTTCTATCCCCCAGTATCCCTGGGGGCCCAGGTCTATGCCCAGCAGCTCCCCCATGGCTGGTAGGGAAGGCAAAGTTGGGGGCCACCAGCACCTGCCTGACCCTGAGCCCGGGACCAGCCTTCCCTCACTCACCCTGGACAGTGCTGATCTCCCCAGAAACGGAGACCACTTCCAAACCCCACTCCAGGAGAGGACATGCCCCTGTGAGGACCAGCCACCCAGGAGTGCCGGTGGCTAGCAGGCCCTGGGGGCATCCAACCTGGAATGGACGCTTGCTTGGGGCTGGACCCTGGTGGGGAGGCTCCAGATGGGGACCCACGGGGTGGGGGACAGGACGCAAGGTTGGTGGGAGCCAGGATACCCCAGGAGACCCCACTGTCTGGCACCTCCCCCTCCCCGCACAAGCCGATCCTTCTGTTTGACTTCTTCTTTTGAACTAATTTTAGACTTAAAGGAAAGTTGCAAAAATAGTCCATGCAGCGGCGTGGATGAGCGCCGTGCTCTGTGACAAGCCAGACACAGACGGCCGCGTGTCTCACGATTCCATTTATGTGCAACGTCCAGAGCAGGAAAACCCACAGGGACAGAGAGCAGCTGGTGGATGCCAGGGCTGCAGGAAGGTGGCCCCGGGGACAAGGCTCCTCTCCTCTCGGGTGAACTGCTTTGAAGGAGAGCTGGAGGTCACACCCTGAGTGTTCTCAACCTTGAGTTTGGACATGGAAGTGGCGAGCACCTGAGCTGGGACCACAGCACTGGTGACGCTGTCTTCCTGGTGCAGCACCCGCGACCATGCACACAGCGTCCCTCCCGCATCTGGGCTTG
>JAJEJO010037297.1:0-35567 GCA_020662805.1 Glaucomys volans
ACTTTCCCTAGTTCTGCAGGGAAGTCAAGTACATTTAAATGTCAGCTGTGCCTGGCCGTATGGCATAGGAGAGGTGGACCCATTCATGAAGATCCTGTGGCTGCATGTACAGATGGTAACAGCTGACATCTGACTCTTAAGGCAACCACTGCTTCATATTTCCTCAGTCTGTTCCTCAGATGAAAGAAGGGAGAGGTGTTGCTGTGGCGGTCAAGGCGACTTGCCCATGGGGACAGGGTTACCATTCTATAAGATCTAGCACATACAGAGGCAGAGAGAGGATTTTTGTACAGCTTCTACTATGTAAATATAGCAAGAGGCTGAAACATTATATATTTGAGAAGAGGAATAGGGAAAGATAGTGATAGCCTAGGGGTACATCTGATATAGGGGCACACTTATTCAAAACGCAAGCTGTCTGATAATGTGGGTATTGTTGCTCTTGAACTCAAGGAAAATACCTCTTGACACAGACATTTCTCACACTGAAGAAAGAAAAGGCTCTCATTTAAAGACAATATATCAGGAATTAGGATAAACTGAGGTTTCCATATACATTGTAAGTCTCGGCACCTATTGAGTAGGCAATCTGTGCCAAGCTCATGTCTAGGTATTGCAGGGGTTTCTAAACAAGTAGGGGTTGAATCTTGTAGCCATTCCATGCTCACTGACTCCTACTGAGTTTCCAGCTCTGTCCAAGGCACTGGTCCCTGTGGGTAGGGGAGAGCAGAGGGAAAGGACTCCCTAGAACACAGAAGCCTTCTCTGGAGACTGCCACGTAGCCCTGAGAGAGAAGAAAGGCCAGATGTCACTTAGAGGAATTAAGCACCCTTAGCTCCTGAGAGCTCTCCGCTTTCTCAGGCAGCCTCAGAGGACTTCTTGCCCTTAAATTCAATGGATTACAACTCTTTTCTTACAACCAATTCTCTTTCTGGTTTATGCCACTTTGGATGTTTGTTATTTCTTGAGAGAAACCAGGCATTTTTATAATTAAACAAAGAAAAATGAATATATAAAAAATGGAAGCAGAATCCTTCCTACTCTAATTTCCACCTTCCTGCTGTGTGTGTGTGTGTGTGTGTGTGTGTGTGTGTGTGTGTGCTTCATACTCATTATTTTAAGCTGCTCAATATACCCCTTCTTTATGCTTTCTCATTATGTTTGTGTCTGATTTCCTGGTCCTAAAAATGATGTCCATATAGATGAGTTCCAGTTCTTTACCTCTCATACCTGCCTTTCATGCACATTACAATATGCCAAAATTGACTATTCAGTATACGACAGAAAACTGTGCTCCACATTAGTCTATTAGTTCTCAGTGTATACTGGTCATTTCAATCTCTGTATGTCCAAGCCTTACCTGCTTGGGTCACTTCAACACTCTGTCTTCATTACATCTTTCTGAGTCCTTTTGTTCACTTTGTCTTCTTCCTCTTCCCTTTCAAACCTACCTTCTGTGGGAAATAATCTCTCTTCTCCAACTTTCCACAGTATTTCTGAGTACATTACATGTGCTTACTCATTGAATACTAACCTTACCCTATGGTGTACATAACCCTATAATCCCCGCTGTTTCCCAGATAAAGAAATTGAGGCCTAACAGTCACTTAACTTTCCCAAAGTCATGCTGTTAGTAAACAACAGATTCAGGATTCAAACTAGATAGCCTAGCTCCAGAGCACATGTTTTCAACTGGATACTGCCTGAGACCTTCAGGGCTTTATACCTGGTGTTGAGGTGTTGCTGGAGACTGCCTTTCCTATCCTAACCTTCAGGGTGGAGCATCTGTCTGATTCTTTCTGGCTCTCAAATGTTGCCTCCTAGGGGACCTGGTATAATTCAGAAATTCAATAAATGCTGGGTGAAGGATTGATTCTCTTATTTTGTAACCGTATCACTTTCTGTGGTTTGGTTGTCCCTATATTTAACCAAACAATATATTAGTTGATGGTCAATATGTTGATTTATCCAAAGCCTTATTAGGAAGAGAGTAAGCCATTTTCTTCCCATCTTTCATGTCACCTCCTCACCTCCTCCTGCCCGAAGAGGAAAGTGGAATTGGTTTGACATGAAAAATCTTATGCACTGCTTCTAAACAACTTAATAACCTCCAGGATTTTACAAATTGATCTTTTCCTTAATGAATTGCCCCAGAAACTTTCAGGTTTGAGAGTCAGCCTAACTGCTCCATAATTCATGAGTTAGTACTGGTGTTCTTGTAGTGCAGGAGGAACTGATTAATTTTTTGGACATTTTGGCAAATCTGATCTGGATGACTAAGTCCCTGGCCTGTTTTAAATCTTATTTCTTAAGTCCTCTGTAGGAATTATATTATGTCTCTGACAATAGTAGTCTTTGTAATGAGACCTGAAACAAAACAGGCATTAAACATATCCATGTTGTCCAACCATTATTCATTTCTCTTCTTACTAGCATGAGTGCCTACCCTTTATTTTGACTCTAGTTGAAATATGTTTCCTGGTTGCTAAATGTTACATCCTTCTTGCTAAGTTGATCTTGTGTATCAGGAGTATGTGCATAGTCTGAGGCTTTGATAATAGAATTTGGATTCATTTATTCTTTGAAGGTTAAAGTTTGGGGATTATTTATGATAGCAGCACACCCATACAAGCATGACCTTTACCTTGCTCATGAAGAAAGACTGGTCACACAGACAACAATCTTTTTAATCTTGCCTTATTATGCCATGTAAATGTCTGGGGAGAATCCTGAAGCTCATGATGTAGTCAACATAAACCAATGCATAGTAGTTGAAGGCTTTTGCTCTTCCCCCGGGGACCATAGTTTCAACAAATTTAAGGTGAAGTATGTATTTTTTCATTTATCCGGTTTTGTTCAATATGTATTTTTGACAATCTATCATGTGTCTGGCCAGGTGCTAAGTCAGGAGAAGCATGATTAAGTACTGCCCTCAGGAATTTACTCTGGTGGGAGGAGACTGTCAAGATAGGTGTCAACCAGTTTTGATGTTTCTAGAGGTGAGAGTGACCAGCTTCTTAGGGGACCAAGAGAAGGTGAATTTGAAACAGTCTTCAGGGTTACATAGATGTGTGCAAGACAGGAAGGAGAAGAAAATGGGACGGATTTTTAAAAAGAGAGAACGAGGATAGACAGGAGAGTTAAGCTGTGATGGGGAAGGACTTGGGATGACTTTCTAAAGGGATCAGAGTATGTTCTTAATACTCAGATCTAACATACACATTCTATTTTTAATGATCATGTATTGATAATTGTAACTTATTTGTTCTCTAGCATAAGAAATAGTCATGACAAGCCTTCAGTTCTCCCAGAATCACTGTACAGAATCAGTTATTTCCTCTACCCATAGCCCAGTTTTGAATCAACCAAATCCTTAATATATAATCAACTTCATATTCATTTATGAGCTGTTTCCACAGGAGAATTCAAACAAATCTTTCATGCAAGTTGGCAAGAAAATGGTTCTAAAAGTAAATGTGAACTTTTATATGCACTGATATGAATATACCACAGTGAAATCTCACCTTTATGTATATCCACAAGGCACTAATTTTAAAAAATCCTATAACTACATAGCAGAAATATCAGTAGACTAGAGGGAAGGGGACAGAGGAATGAGGAAGGGAGGAAAGAGGAAATACAGGGGACTGAATTAGAGCAAATTATCTTCTGGCTTTTATAATTCTGTCAAAACAAATCCTAACATTATACATAACTAAAAAGAACTTATTAAAAGAAGTAATCATGGAACCCAAATATTCTCTGCTGATAGCATTTTTAGAATACTGTACAGCTAATAGTAGTGGTGGCTGTAGGCCCAACACAGAGCTTCACATCTAGTAAGTGTCCCAGATTACACTACATACAGTGAAGATGATGACTGATTCCCTAATGTGAATGACCTCTGGGACAATTAGCTGGCTAGGACACTTGGATTGTGTCTCACTTTGTTTGGCCTCCTATAACAAACCACCACACACTGGGTAGCTTATTAACAACAGAAATTTAGTTCTCAAAGTTATGAAGGTTGTGAAATGCAAGATCAAGACACTAGCAGATTTAGTGTGTGGTGAGGGCTACTTTTTGGTTCTTGGATGACCATGTTCTTGCTGTAATTTCATATGGTAGCAGGGAGGTGAGAGCTCTCTGGGGTCACTTTTATATGGGCATTAATCCCATGAATCCCTAATCAACTCTCAAAAGCCCTTTCTTGGCTGGGGATATAGCTCAGTTGGTAAAGTGCTTGCCTTGCAAGCACAAGGCCCTGGGTTCAATCCCTAGCACTGCAAAAAATAAAATAAAATAAAATAAAATAAAAAGCCCTTTCCCTCCAAATACCACCACATTTGGATTAGGTTTCAAACATATAAATTTGGGTCGGGGGGACATTAACATTCAGTTTTACATTTTGATGTATTTTTTTGTTTCTTAGTTTATAGAATGTGACAAAATATTTTTACCAGTAACAAAAATCTTTGGGCACAAATAGTTCCTCAATTCTTGAAGAACTGAACCTATTTACACAAGAAGTCTTACATCTCACATTTGTAAAAGAAGAATCTTAACCATTCAGGGTGTATTCAAATAGCTTGCAGGGTTCATTTGAGAACTGGGGCATATTTTAGGGTAAGAAAAGTATTAAAGTGTGCAGATACAAAAGCAGACACAGTCTATTTTAAGGACTTGTTCCTAATTGGTTTTTTAAATGTAAAAATAAAATGAACATCTACAGCAGAAACACAAATGTGTCCACAATGAATTAGAAATCCAAAAAATATTTTGATAGCATGACATTTGGCTTGATCAGACTCCATCCAGGAAGAAATAGAATGATTTTCACAGGTCAAAGCTTTTAACATTTTGGTGTCAAGAAATGGTGGAGGTACACAATAACATGTCAAGGCTGAAGCTGCTACAGTTTTGGTAAAAGTTGTTGGTAGTGGCGGTAGAGATGGTGCTATGGATTAAACTCAGGGCCTTGTACATGCTACTCCTGTGCTGTACCATTGAGCTACACCCCTAGTCTACTGTTAAGATTAAGAAGGGAATCCATCCTTTGAGTCAGGTACAAAGCCCTAAGCTCTGCCATGTATTGGGTCTGGGATGTGGGAAATTCATTTAAGCTCTGTGTGTCTTAGTTTTCACATCTGTAGAATGAGAAAGTTTAATTCTATGTCCTCTGAGGTCCCTCCTAGGTCTAATACTCTTTAACTGCATGAATTGACATAACTGTCCAAAGGTCCACAATATCAGGGGTTTGATGACCAGACCAAGTGGTTAGCTTACCAGATTCTGTGGGTTGGTTGTTATGGTCAGGATGCTAAGCAGCAACACGGATGGGGCAATGAGGAGCTTTTCTCTCTGTTTTTTCATTATCAGAGCTGATCTCTGTATCTACTTCAGTTTCTGCAAGTGAATTTTGAATGTGGAGTTTCTGAAGCAAGGGTATAGCACTCATAGATCTGTATCAACCAAAGCGAAAGAGGAGACAAAGCTGGAGTCTGCTGACACCCCTTTGCCACAGGGAGAACACAGTGTAGTTGTTAAAATATCAGCAACCTGGTGAGTTAGATAAGTGACTGACCCTCTCTGGGCCACATTTTTCTCACTGGTGAAACTGGGCTAATGAGAACATCTATTTCATAGAATAGGTTTGAAAATTCAGGGAAATAATTTGAAAAATAATTCTAAATGGTACTAAAGTCAGGTATATTGAATGAACTTTAAATTCTTAATTTCACTTATTTCTCCAAAGGAGTAGCAAGGAATTTTGAATGGAGGGACTGAGATATGTTAAGATAATTAATTGGGAGGCCATTAGACTGAGGCAGCTCCAGTGCCCTGGCTCCTAGTTAAGCAAATTGAAACCTAACTCAGTGTAAACGGTCATAGTCCAGGCCAATCAGAAACCACCAATTAACCCAAAGATGAGGGACTTTCCACTACTTAAGCTTAACCAGTCAGAAGTAGCCAACTAACCTCTAACTAGGGATTTTCCACTGTGATGATTCAAATAAGATGACTGCTCAGTTTTAACCAGCCAAATATTCTCTTTGCCTCGTCCCATGTTTGCTCCATAAAAGCCTCCCCTGTGCCCTTTGGTGGAGTTCAAAACCACCTGCCATCTGGAGCTGCCTGATCCATGAATTGTTGTCTGCTCAAATGGGCTCTGTAAAATGCTAAAGAACTTGGTTTACCTTTCAACGGGTGATAGAGATGGAGGAAAGAGGACACCAAAAACAATGTTTTTCTGGTTTGGAGGCTTCGCCTAGGTCTTGCCTTTGTGCCACAAATTTGCTCAGTTTTCACATAACTCATGAGAATACTGCTGTGATCAACCCTTGAATTTTCCAGAAGAAAATAACAAAGCAAGAGAAAGTTAGGTGGAAGTGTATTAGTGGCTAAATATAAATGTGACTCTAGCACTGTATATTCATGTCAATGTATTCTTTTCTCTAATTCTTTCTCCACATTTCAACTTGGTGAGTTTTATTTGCTGCCTTTATACTTACTTAGTGGATTTTTTTGGGGGGAGGAAAAAGACCTTTTAAAAAATTTACTGTAATGACCACAGCATCAGCCAGTCTTCTGTAAAATTTCTTGTATTTTTTCCTTGAATATTGTAAGTGCATGTAAGAATAAATTTAACATCCCCTGAAAGAAGCAATGGGCTTCTAGTCTATTACTTTCAGGCCCATACTTATGTTATTAATGTGTATTTGGTCTCTATAGGGGACAGCCTAAAATAAATTGCATTTAAAGTGATTTGGAAGATATGGCATAGAACTGGCTCAGATTAAGGTGTTGAAACACTCGTCTATTATCTAGACTGACTGGGAAGAGGCCATCCCTTGAGAACTTTCCAAGTAGACTCACTTCTTCCCTGTTTCTGTGATGTTCTGTGCAGTAATAGCTGAGGTAGGGGGATGGGGGGTGGGGATTGGAAGCCCCTTCCAGTGGGTTCTTCAGAGTCTAATATCAAATGGGAAGGGAGCTTCACAAAGGGCCTTTATTATTAGAGCCAACTTAATGACAGAGAACAATTAAGCATTTCTATGGTGGGTAGTATTCTGTGTCTGTTAGCTATTATTAAACTTATTGAGTTTTTGAAGGGATTTATCTCTTGTTGCCTCTCTTTGCCTTTGGCTCAATAGGGCAATGAAATTGGAATTGCATGCCTGCGACAACATGGGGCCTTGCCACAGAATGAAAGATGTTACCAATTTAGCCTGACGACCACTTCAAAGTCAAGAGGAGGAACAGATGGGCTGGCATGGGAAAAATTCTCCTTCTTGCTTAAATGAAAATAACTCATAAAATAATAAAGATAGAAAATTGATTAAAAAAATTAACCAAATACAATGCAATTTTTTGTTTCTATTGGCATGTTTCCTAGGCAATGAAGACTCGTCTGATCTAGGATCAATCAAAAAGCATTATTGAATGTCCACCCTTTATCTATGTTAGGAGCTGTGGAATACAAAATTGATGAGTGTTAAAATGTGGACTGCTTCTAAGGAGAGTCTCATGACAAGCTGCACTCACATGTGTGTGCATATGTATGTATGTGGGTACAAAATGTGTGTATGTATGTATCTCTATGCATGTATAGAATTATGTATGTATAGCATATGTAGATAAAATGGTAAGGTACTGGCAGGGAAAAACTAAAATTGGCACAATATTGAATGCAAATAATATAGAAAGAAGTTTTTAGAAGGAGATTAATATGAATGGAGGCATCAGGGAGGCTGTGATCTGGGCATTCAGGTCACAGAGGTAAATGGGGGAAAGGGAGAGGTAATGATCAGATATGACAAAGAACTTGAGCCAAGGTAAATGCTAAAGTCAGGGACACAGCAAAAAGATGGCCTAACAGAGACTAATATTTCCTGATTCTGAATTGTAAGAGATGAAACAAGCTGGGTAAAGGGACTGAGAGAGCTAGATTTGAGTTGGAAGTAACACAATATCCATTATGGGATCTTCAATTGGGGATGGCACAAGATTTAGTGTTTGTATGGATTTGGAATGAGAGGTAAAAGTCACCTCCACCACTGTTTTGTAAGGAGAGACACTTATTTAATGTAACTATTTGGAATGAAGGGAGCTGAATAATTGCATGGAATATGGTAATGTTGACAAGTTTTCAGTAGAGATGTAAAGGTGTAGAGAGATGTAATTTGGTGTAGAAGTTGCTTTAGTTTGGTGATATCATTCATTTAAACATTTGTTAGCACCTCCTCTGTTCTGGGCACAACTGGTAGAGAAGCCTGTCCTCTGGAGTTTTTAATCTAAGAATGTCCAAATTTAAAAACACATTACCATTCCTGTGTAAGGAAATATACAGCTTTGATTTCTATAACTTGTCTAGTCTTCCTCGTGATTCTCTTCTTACCAGGTAACAGGAAAACAACTTGTCAATGAACAAAATCTCATCTATCTCAGTCTCAATCATCTAACAGTTTCTGTGGGTCAAATCTTAAAGTTCATTATTTTCTGTTCCTCATACAGGCTTGTTTAGATAGTCTCTTTTAGATAATTCAGCATTTCAGGAAAATTCTAAGTCTTTCCCATTTGTTCAACCTCCTGTTCTTTTCTACAGTAATATCTGATTGTAGAGGCCTTGAGATCATGGGAAGGAAGGGAGAGGGGATTCACATGGGGCCTTTTAAGTATTGGTGCTTCTAGCTGAAGAGGCACAACTGATTCTATTTGAATTTTTGGAATTTTGGGTAATATTTATCACTGGAGTTCATGATCGAATCATTTGTCTCAAATTAAATAGTCTTCATCAATCTCATGCTAGGGCACTGCTGGTGTACTCCTCAGCAACACCTTCAAGGGTACTAGCTGCGATACTCAGCATCCCTGAATGCCTTACATTGGTCTGTGGAAAGAGCAGAATGGCTTCCAAATGTGTGCTGCACGCACATGGGAATCGACCTCTTGAGGTCACAGTGAGACAGCAGCCATCTGCAGGTCAAGAAGAAAAGCCTCGGAGGACACCAAGTCTGCAAA
Organism: Glaucomys volans; assembly: GCA_020662805.1. Taxonomy (NCBI): domain Eukaryota; kingdom Metazoa; phylum Chordata; class Mammalia; order Rodentia; family Sciuridae; genus Glaucomys; species Glaucomys volans. Next base: position 9,022 of record JAJEJO010037297.1, read on the forward strand.
AATTTGTTCTTGGACTCACAGCCTCTAGAAACATGAGGGAATCATTTCTTTTGCTGATTAAGTCACCCACACTGTGGTACTTTATGGCAGCCCTAACCAACTAACATGCTCACCCCAGAATAAAGTTGAGCCACCTATCCATAGAACTTCTCAGCTCTCACCTTTCTTTTCCCTTTTCATGATTTGTTGGAACAGAAAAGGTGGATTTTCCACTTCCTGTGCATGAACTTCCCTGTTATAATTTTCCTTGCCCCAGCTCAACAGTCTCATAATTTATTCATGTTGGATGGGGAGGTAGGTGGGGCACTGGAGCAGGATAAACAAGAGAATTTGACACAGAATATAAGAGTGGGGGGTGGGGGTCGGAACAGATTAAGAAGGGCTGGTGGATTATCTGAGAGGGTTAGGATTTTGACCCTCGGCAAGGGCAGCCACCAGGCATGTCTGCCTGTAATTGCCAATTTGGGATGATGGAGCTCCAGGGAACAAAAATATATAATGATAATAGCTATAGCAACATTTATTAAATGCTTCCATGGTGCCAGGAGGTTTGCATATTGTTATTTAACCCTCAAAACACCTGGTGAGGTAATAATTACTACACCATTGGGCACCAACAGCATTCCAGGAACCATATTAAGTACTTTGCAAACATGTCGCTAATCTCACAACAAACCCATAAGGAGGTATCATTAACTCCTTATTATGAGTAATGGAACTCAACTCAGAATTCAAGATCAGAGTGATTAAGTGATGATTAAGGTTAAGCTGATACCAAACCCAAAGCTATACAGTTCCATTATTCCAGAGTCCTAGACATGTGGTATACTAAAGTAGATAAAAAAGTCAGGAAGTCTTAATGGTTGAGAAAGATAAACAAGAAAGAAGTAATTTGAGGAGAGCCTTTAAACACTCCTGAAACCTGAATCCCATAAATTTAGCACCAATCCACATAGTCCTCTTGTCACAGTCTAACAAACTTACCAGGTCCCTATTGAGTCTCCTTGGGTTCATGCCATGTGTATTAGTTTTCTAGGGTTGTCATAAAAATGACTATGGACTTCATTGCTTGCAACAATTATTTTAATCTTTCATTGTCCTGGAGGCCAGAAATCCAAATCAAGGTGTCAGGTGGGCTGAGTTCCCTGAAAAGGCTGGGGGGAAACCTCTGCCTTTTCCACTGGTGGCTCCAGGCACCTCATCTGGTGGCAGTATAACTCCAATCTCTGCCTCCATCTTCACATGGCCTCCTCTCTCTCCCTATGTGTCTCTGCTCTTCTTTTCTCAGGACACTCAATGATATAGGGCCATTGGAGTTAGGGTCCATCTAAGTGATTCAGGATGATCTCACCCTGAGATTCTTAACAATTACCTCTGCGAAAGCTCCTTTTTTCAAATAAAGTCACGTTGGCAGGTTCTGAAACATAGGCACATCTTCTTCCCATTTAACCATGTGTTCAGTTTCAAGAAGTTCCCAGGAAGTTCAGGGTGACACATTCAGGTAAAACCAGGTTTTTATCAATCTACTTGTGACTCCCCCTCTGCTCTAAGAGGGAGAAAACTTCCTGCTTACAGTTCAAATATCCGATGTGGTCAAAGATTCCCATAAAGTACAAGCAGGTTCAAGGTTCACAGAACCTCATGGGGTCCCCCCACCTCAATTGGGGCTTTTGTGATATTATACATTTGAGCCCGACCACAGAATTTCCCCTTTCCCCTTTGGTAGAGTGTGATACACACACAATTCCATTTAATGTTCCAGTTTGTACATAGAGCATAAGAATTTGTACTGTTATTATACCTAAGAGTAAAAAGTGTGTCTGGAGTATAAATAGCAGTTATGATGACTTGATGAACAGTTCTTTCACTTCTTATTCATCGGTGTTAACCCAGTGAACCAAAGTGCAAAAGATCCCCACACAGCCCCAAGTCACCAAACTCTGTCCTCTTCACTCACATGTCAAAGCATAAGCGATAAGGTATAGTATGTGTTTGCAATGAAGCCCCGTAATCTGACCTGTGGATCAAAAAAGTGCTAATAAGTGGCAATCAATCTATCAGCCAACAAATGGTTTTATTTTCACTCAGTGTGGGTTTCACGCTTAAAGGAAAGATAGATAATTAAGACTTCATGTTTCAAAATATTAAATATTGATTTGTAGACATTTAGCAGCAGGCATAAAGCTCTCCTGAGGGATGACAACAACTGTCTAAAAGATTATAAAAGATTTTATTTCTCTTGGTAGAATTTAGCATTTATTTCTTATTTAAAAGATGTGAAATGAGAGTTAGTAAAATATTATATCAAGGCGATAGCTCGGAGCTCTGCAAATGGATGTCATGTCTGGTGTGTGGCTAGCCGGAGCTAAAATAAAACCGTTTTGCTAGTTTCATATCGGCTTTTGGTTTATTGAAGTGTCACAAGGTTTATAAGCTCTTCAACTCAAGTTTTGATTGTTTTATCCAACTACTGTCACTTCTTATCAGTATTAAAGGCAGAAATCAAAGAAGAGGCCCAGGGGAGGAGGGCTCCCAAGTGCTGCGCTTCGCTGTCACAGTGGTGGTGCAACACTCTCTTGACAGGTCCTTTTTCTTGACACCTTGGAGTAATTAGGGGGAATTTTTATAATAGGCTTCACCAATTAGTTAATGCATTTTCTGATTAAACACTCCTTTGTCTCAGCCTTAGAGAAATGGCCTGCACGAGTAAGGGCTTGAGATTGGACCAATGGTGGAGGCCAGAATGAGGATGTCCTGGTGGGTCACTGGGGCTTTGATCTTCCCAAGACCTTGGAATGTTTGTGCAGGTGATAGGACCACTAGGGTTGGCATAATATTCAGACTTCAGAGAGTCACTTTGGAATCAATGGACCCCACAAAATGTGAGGTTTTTCTGGTGTCTTTCAAATGTTCATTGTATTAATAAGTTCTTTGGGTTGAGGGACGGCAGGCAAAGAAAAAGGCATCCAACTAAATATAAATTGAGGCATAGACATTCAATTTGTAGAGAGATAAAATAGTCTGAAGGTTCTAGAAATGTCCAACATAGAAGATTAACAAACACCGCAGAACTTTCCAGTGTTGCGTTAGTATTCTCACAGATACAATGTGAGTTCCATCTTTATTTGTGCTAAGATGCTTCAATAAAAACAAGCATGCTATTAAGAATCATATGCCATTTGGTTTGTTGAATCGATTTTTTATAGTTGGTTAAGGTAAAACGTCAACATTCCAAGGCAGAACAATTTTGCCAACATGAGGCTCAGGGGATGTCAGGTACAACTGAGGTGGGAGGTGGATCTTGGGTCTGCTCTTCCTGTAGGACTAGAGTGGAGTTTACAATCCTCAGAGGGCCTGGGGTGGAGTATACCTGGCAGACAACTCTGTTCCTAAAGTCTTTGTTGCCCTTTCCTCTATTGAGCAACTTCTCAAATTTCCTTTATTGTTCACTTTAATCCTTGAGGGAAAGCGACAGTAGTTGAATTAAAATACTCAGAATTTGGATTGAAGTTCTTACATGCTTTTTTTCTAGTGAAGATAATACAATGCTTGGGTTTGTTGCTTTAGGCAGCTCCTTCTACTTCCTAAGATTTAGGTAGAAATCATATCCTATGGGTATAAACTGTGAAGAAAAATGAAGAGCCTAAAGCTTCCAAACTATAGCCATGATCTCTCCAATGGAAGATGTCCTTGGATCTCTACACCTAGTGGTCTGCTTCATATTGATTTTTTAAAAAATCAATTGCTCCATGGGGTTTTAGAATTGCTCATTAAGGAGGTTGAGAAAGAAGCAAATTTGGTTCAAGTTTCGTGCTAAAAATTTGTGCTCTCTAAATCTGAAGTGCCACTGCTCGGGCTCTGCAGCTCTTATCGCATGCTTTGATGCCTCCATTGCATGCAATCTATGGCAGAGAGGAAAAGATTTAATGAATAGCCTTGTTGTATATGAAATTGATTTCTTTAGCAAATATTTGTTTGGGTGCTCCATGTGTGAAACTGACATGCAGTGTCACAGTCCATTTTATTTTGTTTATTGAACAGATAAATTCAATTTTAGAATAGAAATATTTTTGTATTTCCCATTTAGGAGTTTGAAGTTCATGTGATACATTTCAGAGCTAGCTTTTGCTTATAATGAAACACTTAGAATTAAAAATGCATTCTTTCAAAGGTACATCCTTTTTCATTGGACATTTGAATGCATCACATCGTTTTATCAGCAGCAGCAAGTAGGGGCTAGAATAGGGAAGTGACAGAAAATCCATTTGACAGAGAAAATAGGCTCTCTTCCTATGTGTATGTGATTGGGAGAGTGTGCGTAACATTATAGCAGTCATAATACAAGGATAGACAACTTGGCATCATAATGGTGAATCATAAAATAAAACAATTTTTAAACTGTGGTTTGTTGTGGTCACTTGATTATTTTAGACTAGCAGCAAACAGAAAATAGACTAAGACAAGAGAACCTACTACAATGGATTCCAAATTAAGTCCTAGACTTTATCTTTTTTATAAGTGAAAGAGAATTTGAAAGTCAAGTCATCTATTTGGAAAAGGAGACAATAAAGTTAGAAATCAACACTCATATTTTGTTTTAAACATATATTTTATAAAACGAAGAAGCAGCTGTGGTTTTCATAAGTGAATCATTGAGAGGGCATTAAATGGAATATTTAAAGCTATAAAGTTGATGGGGGAATTCACACCAATTATCATTGCCTCAAATAATTTAGATAGTATTTCCTAGTATGCAGGAAAATCTCCATGGTATATGATCATGTTCATATTTATATTCAGCCTTGGAAAAACAAAGCAAAGAAAAACAAACTTTTTTCTTTCTGAGAATTTCCTGGAAATTTTTATTAGAAATGCAAATCCCTTCTGATTATCAAGTAATCAAAAAAGTACTCACCATTTCTAAAATACAAAATGTTAGATTCTGAAGATAATGCACCCCAAGAGGGAATGCTCTGACACATTTATAATATACACTTCATTTACAGTTCTGAGTACGATCATTCTTCTGGCTGTGACATTTCCCCCAGTCATGGCTCTGATGTATGCAGATCTCCAAGTACATTTTAAATAGAACAACAACTGAATGATACACTCAACAGAATTTATGAAGAGGAAATAGACATATTTCAGCATGGGAGAATATTTATGCATTATTTAACAGCAATAATGTTTGAATTCATACATTATGCAAATGCAGTTATAATCAGGAAAATGAAAGAAGTTGGACTGCTGCAACATCCTTAAACCCACCATTAGGTACCTATTTGTGCATAACATTTAATACTGCATACTGCCTTACGATGCTGCAGTGTGTCACTCGAAGTGAAAAGTTATCAGAGATTAACTGGGTATAAAATGAAAAGCTGATGAACCCCTGATTGCTACCTTGATATTGACTTCTATAAATTTATCCTCAAACAAGTGTAAAGATGTTAGTGATAATTAAAATGATATTGGAATAAAACGCACTTCCCTCACATGCTACCCCTTGTACGGCTTCCTTGTCTTTAGTCAGATATGGGTGACTTTTTCTCTACTTAGAGAGCCCTACCTGTGTATAGGCTCTGGGGCACACATACAAGAATGACCTTACTTACCTTGTCACAAATGCCTCATAACAATACTCTGAGATGGACTCTTAGTTTTCCTACTTTACAGATGAGGAAACTGGTTTGTCCAAAGTCAATAAGATATTAAGTAGCAGAATTTTGGCTTCAAATCCAGAAGTCCGAGTCCAGAGTCTGTACTCTAAAACATTGTGCCATGCGGGCAGTTTGGAGAAGACACACTCTATAACTTTAACCAAAAGCAGTGGTCCCAGGCAACTTACAGAGAATCTTGTAAAACCAAGAACTTTGCCCCAGAAAAAGCACTGCCATGTCAAATTCCATGATATTCCAAGGTTTTGGAACCCTCTAAAATTCACTCAGGACCCTTCTTTAAGGACCCCTGCTCCGAAGGAAGATGAGTGGGATGAGTAATGAACCCATTGGTGTGCAGTGACAGCGGGTACATGTGGATTAGTGGTTCTCAAACTTTTGGTTTCAGGACCTTTGCACAATTTTAAAAATTAAGGACTTCCCAATTTTTATTTATATGTTTTATATCAACCTGTGCTTATTATATTAGAAATTAAAACAGAAACTAAAAAATATTTATCATTTCAAAAATTACAACAGACCCCATTATACGGTAACATCAATGCTATAAATAACCACATTTTCAAAATGAAAAAATTAGTGATCAGAGTATATGTATTTTTGTAAATCTCTTTAACATCTGGCTCACTAGAGAACAGCTGAATTCTCAATTTCGCTTCAGTTTTTAATCTGTGGGGATTTCATACTGGTTGAAGCATATGAAGAAAAATCAGTTTCTGCATAACTGAAAAAGAGGAAGAAGGTAGAAGAGGAAAAGTGCCTTAATGTTCTCCTAAGATCTTTGTGAATGATTTTCTTTGATACTTCACCAAAACTTGGCAAGTAGTTGGGTTTTTGTGGGGGGGGGGGCATGCGGGGGGTGGTACTAGGGATTGAACTCAGGGCACTCCACTACTGAGCCACATCCCCAGCCCTATTTTGTATTTTATTTAGAGACAGGGTCTCACTGAGTTGCTTAGTGCCTTGCTTTTGCTGAGGCTGGCTTTAAACTTGTGATCCTCATGCCTCAGCCTCTCGAGCTGGGATTATAGGCATGCACCACTATGCCCAACAGTGGTTGTTTCTTAAAGGTTACTTGCAATGTCGAAGTTGAAACCATATTTATGAAATTTTCATTCTCTGTTACATAAAAATCCATTGACCTTCTTGGCACTTTGGGGAGATCTCTTACCCTTGTGTAATTTTTGTTAACCCTTTGCAGTGGTCATTTGAAAATATAAGCACACTGGGTTATGCAGATCTTCCAAATGTTGACATGGTTTATAATGTGATATAAAAATTCCATTCATTGATATCACCATCAATTTCATAAGAAATGTCTTTAAGTATTGAGGAGCTGTTAATCTCATCATGTGGTGACAAGTTTCCCAAAATTCCAGTTTTTACTTGAGATCTTTACTTTCATAAATGGTGATAGAATCGTCAGTTTTTCTTGAGTTGATAGAATTTCACTTAATTTATTTTAGAGCAAATGACTCCAAATAGACAAGATTGATTCATCATAGTTTGTTGGTCATTCTTTCTTGAAAAGGATGTTCCCCAAAGTGGCTTGCCCAACCCAGGACTTGAACTCCTGAGTTCTTTCCTCGAGGCAAAGCTTGTCCCAGAGAAAAACTGATGGAAAAAAAGTTGAAAGCTTGGGGAAAGGCTTTGTAGGACAAGAAACTCACTAATAAAAGCGGCAGTATGTACCCAAAGTGGTTGAAGTGTGGGGAATGGCTGCAGGTTTCTTGGACTCCCAACATACCACTTTAACATGGGATCATCCCAGGATAAGGATGTGAGCTCTCTTTGGTAGTTATTTTTTTTAAGTGAATATTTTGAACCTAGTGTTTTAAACACACACCTCTCTGCTTCTCAGGGCAGAATTTAAAGAAAGAGTGAATAGGAAATGGCAGGAGAGATTTATACTCATCCAGCTGAAAACAGAGATTTTTAAAAGATCTCGCAAAACAAAGGCTTCTTAAAGAGCGAGCTTATATTGTGAACACATAAGCTTCAGAGAATCCAGGTTGAGTGGAGTGTTGACAGAGGGAGGACTAGAAAGGCAGGAGAAGGCTGTTCTGCAGTAATTAAAACTGAACTGAAGAAGCTGAAAGATGCTTGTTATTCTGTGTTTTCACAGCGGTGTGTTCAAGCTGCCATGGAGGAGGCTCTATTAGCATTTACATTATAAATCTCATTTCTTCAGAGGTCATAGCTCAAGCTGAAAATTCACTTCTGGTGGAAACTCCTTACCTTTCTGCTGGTCCATGTCACAAACAGAATGCTTCTTAGGTTTATTCTAGTTGTCTAAATATTGTAGGGCTGCCTGGTAATAAATCAACTTTATGCAATATTTTTCTTCTATTTATCTGTCTTCATCTTGAAACACTAGGGTTCCTTGCATGAGGGTAGACTCCTGTATAATACACAGATCACTGATAAAAAGATAATTTTGTGTTGTGAAACAGGTTAATAAGAAAGAATATTACTAGCCATTCATCTTTCTGCCTCCAAGGCAAAGAATATCTTCCAGAGAGATAGCAGTTGATGTCCTTTTAAAATCGCAGTGGCAATTTCCCCACTGAGATTATTGCCATATGGATGGAAACTTGTTGTAGAAAGTCCCCCTAAGCTTCGAATTTCATTCATACTTTGTAATTTCCCTGGCATCACCATTTCTTTAAGTATAGTGAAAGTATATTGTGTAGAATTTTTCATATGGCCCAATATGCATTTTTTTCTGGAACAAAGTTAGCATTTGGCAATGTTTCCTGCCAAGGAATTTTGCAAAGGAAAATTCCTTTTGCAAAATCGGATGGGGTACTAAAGACCTACCATGATGAACAAAAAATTCGTAATCTCAATAGAAAAAAAGCTTGAATCAAAACAACTTGCCCTGTTCCTCTTTCTTCTGTGAGTTATAGTCCCTGAAAAGAAGGCAAATACACAGTTTTGGAGAGAAGGGTAAAGATTGGGAGGTAGTATCATCATTCCGTCTATTTGGAAATGGGAGGGGGGAGAAGTATTTGGAGTGTTCTGGAATTTATATGTGGCTTTGTAACTAATATGTGACTAAATCCCCTTATGTTCAGATGGTTCCTGACTTATGGTAGTTCAACTTATGACTTTCCAACCTTACAATGGTGCAAAAGCAATGCACATTCATTGAAAACCATAGTTCATTTTGAAAACTGACCTTTTCTCAGGCATGGTATGATACTCACAATGCTGGGCAATGACAGTGAGCTGCTGCTCCCAGTCAACCTACATGACCACCAGGGTAAACTACTGATCCGTCACAGTGTACTGTGTCACTAAGCTATGTCAGTGATGGCATTTTCAACTTGCAATAGGTTTATCAGGTATAACCCTGTCACAAATTGAGAAGCATTTGTAATTCTCAACTAGGGAGAAAAACTAGAGTAACAAAAAGACTTTCTGTTAGTGTAGTCTATTAAAACATCAAATAGTTTTCTCAAAGTTCTTTTGGTAGTATCTTGTTTGGAAGTTTACATACGAATCATAGAAAGGAAACATCGTGGCAATAAAGGAGAACTCCAAGATGGTCCCTTCTAACCTTTCATTTCCTAGGTGAAATATATTTTCAGCTTTTGAGTGTCAGATCACAGGCAGTGATAGCTAGAAGTGAGCCAGAGAACTTGAATTCCTCTCAAGACTTAAGTTCTCATGATTTTCATAATCATAAAAATACTTGCATTGAAATAGAAGCCCTCCACAAATTCTAGCTATTATTATTATACTAACTGTTGGTTTGATGTTATAAGAAGTAGCAAAAAACAAACAAACAAAAAAAAAACCCTAGGTCTACACTGGTTAAAAAAAAAAAAAAAAAGGCTGTCTCTCGTCTCTCTGTGGAGCTTTTTAAGAGATGTGAAAGCACATTAGCCTGCTGACTAGTCTTAATGGGGTACAGTTGAAAAGAGCTTAGAATTTCCAAATCGGCACAAAAGCAGTATGGGTGTCACTTCAATCTCATATAACCTTAAAAAACCCTTGTTCCTTTTGTGAGTCAGAATGAATATGGCCTAAAAAGAGGCAGTAGGAAGAAAGGATGCTATTTGCTTATTCCCAACTAAGACTGTACTCGTAATATACTTGTAATATTGAAGACTTTGATTTTAGAGGTGTGATATCTCTCCCCACACACATGCATTCCAAACTGACATGTGGTACCAAGAGCTTCATCCTGCAGAGTTTCATTATTAATAGTGCTATCATTAATGCAAATGTTGACACATTATCTGCACAAGCATTTTCTCGTAAGGAAATCCACAAATAATACTTGACATCTTGTTTACATAGCAGCTTCAGTGTGTATTTTTCACTGTTCTTTATGTCTTTACTGCATATTGGAGCACCACATCTTTTTGGCCTAGTTCAAAAATCTTTTAATATGCAAACCTGAAGCAACATCAAAGGACAAATCAGGTTTAAAATGATTTTTCACACTAACAGTCTTAGGTATCTTCATCAAATATTATCGCACTGATTACTACACATTTTAAAGACTCAGTAGTTTCATGGTGATTTTCTCTTTTTTGCCCATTAATAAGACTTGTGGACTTTCATAATGTGTTTTTTGGACATCAATTTTGAGATGTCATTGTTTTTGCTTTTAAAATATATTCCTATTTAAATGTGTGAATTTAAATATCATCCAGGATTTTCGAAGATTGTGTTGTTAATGATACTTCAATTATTCTGAATCATTGTTTACAGGGCAATTGAGCAAAACACTGAATCTTTAACATTAGGATTTCTTCTATATGCTTAGAATCATTATGGAACTATTGTGAACTTGCTATCAATTATGCAGAATTTTAATCGGAAGCAGTCTTTTAAAAGCTATACTTTACCATAGGATGCAAATGTTTTGTCTCCTAAGAAAAGCATTGTAGAGAGGGCTTGCTAATTGATTTTTCCTTAAGAACAATCTGTTTCTCTTCCAGTTTATTATAGGAAACACTGCATTTGTCATTTTTCCAATATTTGGAGCTTGCTGCCTTAATAAATGCACATATCAGATGATGCTCTCTCTCTGTCTGATGGGCGGATGGTGTTGGGCAGAAGAAGGTCACAATGATGTTAAATTTGCTGCTGAGCCAAGGATCAAAGTGTAAATGGAATCCTGAAAGCTGGGAAATGTGAGTGTGCCAGTGTAAATAATCTATTAATTATTGACAGATAAGGGACTGAAAATTCCTATTTAGTGGTGACATCTTTATTTTCATACTGACTGAACTATTTCTGGCACTTTTTAAATTAAAGTTTTCTTTTACTATAGATATGAAATACTTCAATTTATAGTAAATCTCTGCTGGTACTTTCTTCTTCTTTTGACATTTTTGTCTGACTTGTGCATATTAAAGCAATATTGGATGTGACAAAAGGCAAGAAGAGATCCAAGCATGAGAAATAGAACAATGGTATGAAGATTGCCTACACTTTAAAAAAATTTCTATTGCTACACAGAGTGGAAACAAACCTCCAGGAACAAAGTAAGTGATGTTGAGAAGCTTCCAGCATGTTAGCTATTTATAGAATGCAAATGACACCGAAGGTGTTGACACTTATGAGACCATTTAGGAGATACTACAGGACTCTAGGCCATTTTTCCAAACACTATGAAACATATTCAAGAAAAGTACAAAGCAAAAATGAAATATTTCAATGTCTTTGCTGCAAGTTTTTGAAATTATTATTAGGAATTGGGCCATGGTGTGATATTTTAATAGACTTGATTTCTATGGCTATACATGTCTTTGGAATTTAAAAAAAATATTATTTCCAGCATTAGTTATTTGTTTAACTGAATTAACTGATACTCTGCTCATCACAGTTTAACTGGAAAGAGTATAAATTTAGCCTAAAAAAGGTTGGTACCAGAGCAGAACATTTGGGGACTTCTAAGGCACAGTGGGTTGGTGCCCCTACATGTGGGGGAGCAGCTTTTATTAACAGCACACTTCCATTGACGAGGTGACATGCAGACCTTTGATAACTATAAAGGCCTTCTCTTCTGGGTTTCTTAACAAACTAAAAGGTTGAACAGGTTCCCTGAAGTTGTGAACCCCTTTTTGTACATTTGGGTCAAGTTTGAAGCCCAAATGGGTCAATTTATGTTTTCAGGTTAGTTTTGCTTTGAGTTGAGGAAATATGTTTGAACCTTCCATTCAACAATCAAACTCAGGGGGTGTGAATAACAGTGAACTGCTCACACGAGCCTCTGCACACCTACACTGCTGTGTTTCCTACTGCTGGACTGCTGGTCCGAACTGGCCTTAAAGGACTTGACACCAGAGGGAGGTCTTTCATGTTTCTCCAGCTTTGATTTCACACTCTTGGCAACTGATCATTTATGATAAACTGGAGCCTTCTGAGGTGAGCAATGTCATGGCTACTGCCTAGATTTGAAATGACACTATATTGATGCATTTTACAACTAAAACATACATGAAGTACATGATTTTTAGAAGGGATGTTTTAGATAATATGTCTGAGATACAAAAAGAAGAAATAGGGAAGAGTTCCCATGGATTAAATTTAAGTATAAGGAATTTAATTATATAGCTGGTTTAAAAGAAGAAGAGGAAGTAAAGAGTTTATGCAAATTTACAAACCGATATTCCTAAGAGAGCCACATCGTAGGGGTAAATATCTGTATCTTGTTTTCAGTTTGGAAAGATATTTTTCTTCTTCAGAGAGATGATGTGTATTGTGGGTTCTACCAGGACGGCACCTGAAATGAGAGAAATAGGATCCATCTGTTCCTGAGAAAAAGGGAGACAGCTCATTCATAGACCTCCTGGTAAGCAAAATGCTCATTCTGTCCAGCAGAGGGCACTAGTAACTAGTGCACACCAGTCGACACATCCTGGTATTTCCCACATGATGAAGACCCATATTTTCAATACTGTACATCATAAACCACAGTAATCAGAAGCACCAGTTCTTATTTTTGTTGTTGTAGTCATCACAACATAATCTCTTCTTTACCCCAGTGACTATTTCCAATTCCTCTAGCTGCAATGAAATTATCAATACACAATTCAAAGCACTCTCCCAATGTTCAGAATGGGTCTATTAAAACAAATCCACACAGACCTTTTCACACTTCTGAAGAAAATAGACTTGCCTGACTCTTCTTACTCGGACATTTCTGTTCATTTAAGCAGGGCAGAAGAAAGACAGCAATCCTAAACACCTGAGACTTTTGGATGGATGGGCAAAATGCTTTAGACCATTTAAGACCTGAGACTCAGCTGACCCATAGGAATGTTTTACTGAGGAGATCCAATCAAGGTTGAAAAAAATCTGTGCTTTCATAAACACACTTGGAAAATTTTATGCGGCCATCTCTATGTATTTAGATATCTGGTAAGTAACTATCATCTACATATTCAAATAATTACATTAATTCGGCAGGGGCCTGTGCGTTCAAGCATAATTCCTTAGAGACTAACAAATATTTCAAACATATTTTCCAACTATCATTTTTGTAATATAACTAAAAGAAGTTGATTCTTCTTATCATCAAGCACCAGAATGTGCAACAGGGAGAAGTGGCACAAATTTATGTACTCTGTTTCTGAATAAATTATCATTAAAAACCAATAGCAATATCTCCAGATTATTGACAAGAAACAGTTCCTTGCTGTATTTCCACATATTAGTAGTTTAAAAAGATTACTCTTGAAAGATGATTATCTAAATAGAAATGCAAATGTATTCTTTTATTCTTTTTTTTTTTTCTTTTTGGAACCGGGGATTGAACTCAGGGGCACTAGGCCATTGAACCATATCCCCAGCCCTATTTTGTATTTTATTTAGAGACAGGGTCTCACTGAGTTGCTTAGTGCCTTGCCCTTACTGAGGCTGGCTTTGAACTTGCAATCCTCCTGCCTCAGCCTCCCGAGTTGCTGGGATTATAGGCGTGCGCCACCACACCCAGCATAAATATATTCTTACTGAAAAGAAAACTTACAGGGCACTTTATATTAAACTGTATTTTTATCTGTGTGTTTAAATTTAGATCCTTGTGATTCCTTTGCTTTACTGGTAACTAAACCTTATGAATATGTGTGATGATTAAAAATAAATAAAAGCATGAATGTAAATTGCATATATTAAAAAAACATTTTACTATAAAATTTTACCTCCAATGACTTTGTCTAAAAATATAGAATGCATTTGTTGATCAGTCACAATGTTATTAGCATTATTTTATCACTAGTTGATAGATAGTGTCCATTTTGCTTTCCATCACATTCATGCCCAGATGTGTGTAGCAAAAGTTGTATTTTAGAATACAGAGACTATTATAGGAAGACTTATGCCATTTTGAATGGATTGTTTCAGGTTGCCTGAATTTTTAACATCCCTTTCTTGTCACAGAGCAGAAAACTGTTATTTTTGTCTTTCATTAGAGTTCTCACTTTGGAGTTGGTTAGTATGGGTTTCTGCTTCCTAAGCTGACATCTCTTTTCTTTTTAGCATCTGTTACATAAACAGGGTGAATAGCTACAGAGTTCCAAAATTGTGAGTGAAGCAGCTCACCAGCTTATTCCTCAATAGCCCACGCCACTGACAGCTCTTGGCTCTCCCCTCTGCTGTCTTAGCTCTGAAGGGACTTCTAACACCCGCCCTGATGACAGGTGGACCTGAGGGAAGGAGGGCTGCTGGGAGACTGGCAAAGGAAGGAAGCTGGAGGTGTGAGAGCAAAGGCAATAAAGGAAATTGTCAAAGCTTCTTTAATGTTTTTGCATATTTATTTCATTGGTTCTCACATTGTCCCTCTGAGAAATACAGAATTATTATTACTTCCATTAAAAATTTCCCCACACTTATTTGTAAGATATTTTTAAGTCAAGGCAGGAGAGGAAATAGGTGATTTTTATTTATTTTTTTCTTTTCTACACCTTGGCAGAAAATAAGGCAGGGATTGGGCAGATCACAATGCCCTAACCATGAAGGAAAATGTTATCTCACTCAAGAAACTTCTGTGCAGGAGGCTCCAGGGCATAACGATGTTCTCAGGACTGAACATCCATCCTGAGACGTTCTTTCTGCTCTGCTGTTCCTATAGCACCCTGGGCTTATCTTCAGCTTGTGTCTTCATGGTCACAAGTTGGCTGCCACAGCTCCAGGGGTCACAGTCACATTGTCAACAAGACAGGATCTATCTAGCACAAGCTCTTGAAGAAGCAAAGACTAAATATGTCTGTTGTATCAAAACTGAATTCTTTGACCCGAGTTCCAGTGTTGGCTTAATTCTTGAGTTCCACATGGAAACAAGATGTCTCCTTTTGTTCCTGCTCTGAGGTTCCAGTCCATCATAAGATAAACAAACAAAATGAAAGACCCCTGAGGACCAGAGAGTTTAAAGATTCATCTCATGATTTTGGGAGGCGTATGCATTCTAAGTCCAGTGCTCTGCTCTGAGAGGTGTTTGTGTTAATAAAAGAGAGACCTCCCAGGTGCCTGTTTATTTGTGCATACCTCATTGTACATAGTAGGCACACAATCAGCATCAGCTGATTGGATTTTAGGCTTAAAAATGAAATTTAAATGAAGCATCTTTAGGTTGTTTGGCTTTGTTCTGTGTCTGGCATTTCCTTGTGTTAAATTTAATTCAATTTGGACCAGACTCCTGTTCTGGTTCAGGACAATGTCCAGGACCCAGATAACCTTTCTGATCTGTTTAACTCTGCACAACATCAACATGGATACAGGAAATTGTAATCAGTGGACTCATCCTGTCGATTCAGGATCCTGGCCCCACTTCATAATCAGCCAATTAAGCTATGCTTTTTGAGCCTTTCACAGGTAGTACATTTAGCATCTCCAAAACTTGGAAGAAGCTATAGTTTTTGTCAAGAGTCTTGCAATGTACTTGGAGAAACATGTCAAGTACATGTGAAAAGTGAACTATCAATTTTAAGATGGTATATACAGCAAATAAATAAGCTCTGTGAGGAGTCTAGTGCACAAATAGACACAGGAAGTGAGCTGGCACTTGCAAGGTGAGCTGAGCTCAAGAGAACAGAGTCATGACTCTAATGGAGAAGCTTTACTCACATTTTATCAGTGTGGAGTTTCTCAGATTTCTGCATCCCCATACTGCCTGGTGGGATTGAAACTGAGTATGCCTAAGAGGCAAAAATAGAGCCTGGAAGATTGGGGGCAATTGCTTCAGGGCTGGGAACTCTATGCAGTGGGACAGTAATTCAGAGAGCCAGCTTTGAGTAGCAAAGGAGGTTATTTCTATTTAGGTAGATTTGACTAAGATGCAGGGTTTATGGGATCTATCCAAAGAATCAACCAATGTGTGGGATCATTATGCTCAACATAGAGCCCCACAGGCTATGAAGTCCCCTTTGTGACTTAGTTAGCATTGTTGGGATTTAAAATTGATTTTACTTCCCTGTAAATCTTATGAGGAGCGCAGACTTGGTGAACCTGACTGCAGACTTCAGTTCATTGCTGCGTCTTTCTGCAGACCTTGTAAACCTTGGTGTTTTTGTCAGCTTTTTCACTGCCATGACCAAAAGAACCTGAAAAGAACAAATAGAAGAGGAAAAGTTTATTTGAGGGCCCATGGTTTTAGAGGTCTCAGTCCAAAGATGGCTGACTCCATTCCTGAGGACTTGAGATGAGGTAGAATATCATGGTGGAAGTAGGTGGCAGAGGAAGCAGCTGAGACCTGGCACCAGGAAGCAGAGAGAGAGAGAACTCTGCTCAACAAGGACAAAATATAAATCCCAAAGTCATACTCCTAGGACTTATTTCCTCCAGCTACACCCTACCTGCCTACTGCCTACAGTTATCACCAAGTGGTTCCCTATCAGGGGCTTAATGCACTGATTAGTTTAAACATTTTATGTAATCTTTTCATCTCTAAACTTTCTTGCATTGTTTTGCACATGAGTTTTGGGGGGATACCCAGTCTAAACCATAACATTTCACCTCTGGCCCCTAAAAGCTCATGCCCATCTGACAATGTAAAATACATTTAGCCTATTTCCAAGAGTCTCCCTTAACAGTTTAGCATTGCCCAAAAGTCCAAGTTCAAAGTCTCCACTGAGATTCAAGGCAAATTCTCAGCATGAACTGTAAAAATCAAAAACAAGTTACATGTATCCAATATACAAAAGTAAAGAATAAACATTTCCATTCAGAAAAATGAAAGAAGGGATAGGACCAAAGCAAGATCAAAATCTAACTGGGCAAACAAATCCTGTAGTTCCATTAATTCCATGTCCACCATCTGGAGCACATGGCATCCTGATGTTCTCTCCAACAGCTTATGTAGCTCTGCCCCTTTGGCCTTTCTGGTTACAGCCCACATGGTCTTTCTGCTGGCTTGCTTCTGCTCAATTCCTCATCTTTCCTTGGAGGATGTCTCACATTACTGTTGTTTCTTAATCTTGGGGCTCTCCCCTGCAGCTTTGGCTTCCTCCTCACATCTCCATGCATCGGCCTCTCAGGGGTTGCCTGCAGGGACTCCAAACCTGCTGCACTTTGCCTATTCTTCCTTGAAAATCTCATGGAAGCCTCCGTGACCCCATAACTCCAGTATCCTGCATTTGTATAGAACCAGCACTGAGTGGTTGACACCAGGGTCCCATCTCCAGCATTAGCCAAGCCTCCTGAGACTATGGCTGCAGCAGCTTCTGAGTACCTGGGTGGTTGAGCATAGTGAAACAACTTCCTAGGCTCCCTTGTGCAAGCAGGGTGCCCACTCTCTTCTCAAAATAATTTTTACTTTTACACTCAGGAGCCTGAGATGGGTGTGGTCCTACCAATACCTTAGATGCCCTCCAGCCATCTTTCCTACTGTCTCTGGGTAAAGTACTTAGCAGCTTCTCTTTAGTGGCCGCAATGTCTTTAATAACCACACCTTCCTTAGGCCCAGTTTACTCACAGTTTTCTGGCCAAACTGAAAGTTTTCAAACTTCCTTTTTCTCTTTCTGCTTTGCTTTCTGCTCCTGATCATCCCAATGAGCTTGGCCAAAAGCTGCCAACAATATCCGTGCCACTGCTTGAACACTGTTCTGTCTAGAAATTTCTTCCACCAGATTAAGAAGTCCTTCACCTTCAAATTTAGCCTCACAGAAATTCTCAGGACATGAGGAAAATGTAGATAACTTCTAACCAGAGCATAACACAAATGACCTCTCATCCAATTTCCAATGGAGTACTCTTTTTTCTCTGAAATTGCATGAGCCTTACTACCTGCAGTGCTATTGGCATTCTGGTCTTCTGAAATCTCATCAGAATCACCCACTAAAGTCCACTTAAAACATTCTAAACCTTTTCCAGCTTGCATCCCTAAACTTTTCAAAATTGCTCCCACAAATTCCAAAAAGCTCCAAAAGCTTCTGAACCATGTAGTCAGGATAGTCACAGCAATGACCTCATTTCTCAGTACCAATTTCTGCCTTAGTCAGCTTTTTTCACTGTCATGACCAAAAAAAACCTGACAAGAACAATTACAGGAGGAAGATTTTATTTGGGAGCTCATGGTTTCAGAGGTCTCAGACCATAGATGGCCAACTCCCTTCCTCAGGACCTGAGATGAGACAGAACATCATGGTGAAAGTTTGTGGCAGAGGAAAGTAGGTGGGGACATGGCACCACGAGCAGGAGCAGAGAGAGAGAGAGAGAGAGAGAGAGAGAGAGAGAGAGAGAACTCTGCTCAATAAGAACAAAATATAGACCCCAAAGGAATATCCCAGGGATATTCACACCCCCTTCAGCCACACCCTACCTGCCTATGGTTACCACTAGGTTAATCCCTTCCAGGTGATTAATGCACTGATTCTGTTAAGTCTCTTATAACTCAATCATTTCATCTCTAAACCTTCTTGCATTGTCTCACAGATGAGGTGTAGGGGAACACCTATTCTAAACCATAACACTTGGGTTAGGAATAGAGATGTAGATTTGGAAATCAACATTACAGATGTGACAACTAACACCAGAAGAGGCAATGAGCTATCTAGGCAAGACTCACATGCAGAGAGGAAGACCAGAAAGAGAGGAACTAGAAGACTGTACACTAAGGTTGTTCTAAGTCATAGCTGTGACTCTAGTCTTTGACACCTCTTGGAAAAGTGAGTATAATGGTGGTATCAATATCCCATAGGGTTTAAGCGAGTTCGATGCACAGCAATGGAACATCACTTGACAGATAAGGAATGCTCAGTATTGTTGTGACTAATAAAATTCTCACTCTTCTCCCCATTTTCTTCCCTCTAGACACTTCTTTATTACCATCAAGCTGCCCTACTGCCCTCAGACCCTCCCTGGATGTTTAGAATCCTCTGCCAAGCAATGTGTAGGCCTCCAGACCTCTCCCTGTACTTTGCACAATCAAAATCTTCCTGTTGCATTTTAAGCCCCAGTAACTCTACAATGGGAGTTTGCATTTTATCGGGGCAATGATTGAGTGAGAAAGAAGGCATTAGCAATGATTTCTAGGTACAGAGCTCTCTTTGTGCCCTCCTCAAAGCATACTTGGAAGTAGTTCCCCATTCACGTGGCACCTTGAAATCAGAATGAGAGACAGCAATAAGGACAAGGAAGAAATAGGCACAGAGAAATGAGCAGTAACTAGGATGCCATAGAGCTATTTCCACAGAAACCAAGAACTGATTAAAAGAGAGAAGCAAACAAATTTGTGGTCATTTGAAGCCTAAAGACACATTTAATAGCATTTCTTAATTTCTTTAAGTTTCTATCTTCTTCACCCTATGGAAGAAATTTGCCCGATAAAACATAAACCACTAATATTGTGCTTTAGGCAGAACATGGTTCTGTGAACCAATGCAGTCTGCTTTCAGGGAAACTAACAACATTATTGATTTTAGTCAGGCTTATTAGAATCAGTGTTACATGCCCTCTTCCTCTACCAGATTGTATTTGGACTTCATTATGAAATCTCATTACGTTAAAAGGAGGCAGCAATGAGTTCTGTAAATAAAAAATTTCCAAACATGGATTTGTTAAAATTAGTATATCCATGAAGCCTGCTTTGGGTATCAATCTGTCAAGAAACTGAATCTTATCTTTTCTGAACCTACCTTGCTTTTTTAAAAATATTGGGAATATTCACTATTTCTAATAGTATACTGGAACGATTCACTTGTCCTGTTAGTAACCTGCTGCTATACAACCTGGGTGAGGCATCACAGCACGTAATGACTACAGACAGCCAGAAGGGGTGAACATGGGCTTTTTCCCTTTCCATACAGCTTAGTAACATTATAGACGCATGAATCCCAAACTGAGAGCTATGAAGATGGAGTTAAGTCTATAGTTGGCCTTACCTGGGGATCTTTTTTTTTTCTTTTTTCTTTTTTAGTGCAGGAATAAATGGAAGACAAGAACAGATTTGAAATATCCTTCCATTTCTGCTTCAATACACGGTATATCATTTGGATTAGGTGGCTTAAGTGAATTGATAAAATTGATGGAAATGAACTGATAGAGGAAATTACTTTTCTAAAACAAACAGTTACAATATGTGCTTTTCTCTTAGACACTCAGTCCTGTGTCTGTTTATTCAGTATCTGCTCGCACTGCCTTGTAAAGACTGGAGAAAATAATGGAAACTATTTAGTCAGTTGGCTCAGTGCTTTCTCATCCACAATAAACCCACAAACCCAACCACAGACAACGTACTATGGCTTTGGTGAATTGAGAAAGAAGTTCTGAGATTCTCACTTGAGAGTTTGGAGATGGTGAGGCTTCAAGGGTGATACTGGAGAAGCACTGTCAGACGTCTCTTGCCTACATGTCTCTGCCTACTTTGAACAAAATGACTTGGCAAAATCCTGTATTCTTTTTGTCTTGGAATGCTTTACTCCCTCTCACTCACAATTACATTTACAGTTGCTCTATTGCAAGGTACTGTTCTTATCTATTGGATTAACACTGACATGGAAGAAAGACCAAAGAACCAAGATACTAAACAGACTAATCCAGTTTAGGGAGAGTCATGGAGAAGCTGGAAACTGGAAGCTGGGAAAACTCTCAGGATTCAACTCTCCTGATAAATGTTGTCAGTTGAAGTGACAGGTTGATTCCTTCATCTCTCCTGTTGTGGTTTTTCCCATCCACTGTACCTGTTATGGTTTAGATATGAGATGGCCCCAACAATTTATGTGTAAGACAATGCAAAAAAGTGTAGAGGTGAAATGATTGGGTTATGAGAGCCTTAACCTAATAAGTATATTAATTCACCAATATGAATTAACTGGGTGGTAACTATAGGCAGGTGTGAAGTGGGTGGAGCAGGTGGGTCACTGGGGGGTGTACTTTTGGGGTTTATATATTTTGTCCTTGAGCAGAGAGTTCTCTGATTCCTGGTTGCCATGTCCTGAGCAACTTCCCTCCTCCACACCCTTCTTCCATGATGTTCAGCCTTCCTTCTGGCTCAGAGCAATGGAGTTAGCCATCTATGGACTGAGACCTCTGAAACTGTGAGAACCAAATAAACTTTTCCTCCTCTAAAACTGCTCTTGTCAGATGTATTGGTCACAACAATAAAAAAAGCTAACTAAAACAATACCCTATAGATTAGTAGTGGAGTCCCAAGTGTACTCAAATCACATGCAGCCATGCTCAGAAAATGTAGTCTTTATGTTCTATAATTGATCTGAGCCTTTTTCTGAGTCCCTTCTATCCTGGATTCTTAGAGTTTCCAGTTAACAAACTATCT
The DNA here is from genome assembly GCA_020662805.1 of Glaucomys volans. Classification (NCBI taxonomy): domain Eukaryota; kingdom Metazoa; phylum Chordata; class Mammalia; order Rodentia; family Sciuridae; genus Glaucomys; species Glaucomys volans. The sequence continues at coordinate 30,433 of JAJEJO010037297.1, forward strand.
GCCTCCTCTGCATTACAGAATCCCATTGTAGCCTCTGGTTTCTCCATCTGACCCTCCCACGCTGCCCCTGTGCCCCTTTGCTCTGTGGGGATTTGGCTTGATCCCAAGACTGGGGTTGTCCTAGAGAACTACAGCCTGTAATAACATGTTGGCTCTGGACCTAGTGTTCTTGACTATGACTATAAGTTTTTAATTATCAGCCCCTCTTAGGATGTGGTCCCATGATGAGGAGGGGGAAGAAGAGGGAGTTGTATGCACATCTTAATGCATATGCCTCCCTATACTTTTGAATATTTTCTTCCTTCCATTCCTTAATACTGGCAAGAGTGGACTGTTATTCTTCACTCTCTTTTGACATGATCAGGACTTTCCTACATTCTATATTCTCCTTATAGATCCCAGTGTCATAACACACTCCCAGAAGTCATTGAGGTTCAAAAAGAGAAGCCAATTCCCTAATCCAGGATTACAATTCAGAAAAATTACAATGTCAAAAACATGCCCCTTGCCCACTCTGATTATTTTGACATGGGTAAAATGAGTGCAATTATTAGTGGGGCTTTCTTTTTCCCATATAAAACTTGGTCAGAATAACCACTTTCAGAGACATAAAGATGTCCACTGACCTAGATTGTATGTTTTTCAGCTAGATAGCTTGATAACATTAAAAGTTTTAAAATACTTTAAGTCAGACGGGCATTTACTTTCTTTTGTCATCGCAATATACTTGGAAAAGCATACAGGGATCTGGTAACATGGACTGTGAAGGGTTATCAGAGTAACTAGTATCAGTGTGCATGTACACTTACAAAATTCTCTTACAATGAGTTCATTATAGATCTTCCAAGCTTGGAAGTCCCACATCCTCAATTTATAATTGTATATACAGAGGCGTTAGGAGATGAAATTAGTATTCTAAGTTTATACAGAAGAGGAAAATGATGTTATTATAGAGGACACTAGTTGAACCTCCTCTGGAGCATCTTACACATTTCTGGATACAAAACATCACAAACTACTGCATGTCCCTTGGAAGGCACGTACAGTCCAATCCTTCAACATTTATTTATTTTACAAATATTTCTTGCATTCTAAGGGTCAGCCCTTTTTTGAGGCATTAGGGATGCAATGGTGAAGGATTAAATAAGGCAAACAAAGTCTCTGCTGAGGTAGTTTGCATTCTGGCAAGCAAAATAAGGAGTACAGGCAAGTGATATGACATGGCAGTTAATTATTATTATTTTAACTCATTTCATTACAATGGTTAAGGTTAAGACATACAAATGATCAACATTAAAAGGTACTTAGCATCATTAATTATCAGAGAAATGCAAATCAAAACCATGAAATACCATTTCACCCATGCTAGGATGGGTAGAATAAAAAAGTTAGTTAACAAGAAGTCCTGACCAGGATATGGGGAAATCAGAGCTTTCATAAACTGCTGGAGGGAACGTAAATTGTGCAGGTGCTTTGAAAAATAGTCTGACAGTTTCTCAAATGAATACACACACACACACACACACACACAATTACCAGAGATCCATCAATTTCATTCTAGGCATGAGAAATGAAAACATATGTTTGTAAAGAAACTTGTACATGAATGCTCATAGCACTATTATTCATAAAAGATAAAATGGGAGACAACCCAAATGTCCACCAACTAATGATCAGGTAAATGATCAAACAAAAAAATTATTTAGCATTAATAATATTAATGTAATACTTGACCATAAAAAGGAATATCATATTAATACATGCTGCAACATGGATGAACCTTGAAAACATTATGTTGAGAGAAGCCAGTCACAGAAGACTACATATTATATGATTCCATTCATATGGAAATACAGAATATGGAAGTCACAAGACAAAATGTGATTGCTTAGGGCCTGAGGGAGGGTCTGGGATAGGAGAAGTATAGCTGAAGGGCACAGAGTTTCGTTTTAAGGTGGTGGTTGAACTTGCATATGCTTGTACTAAAAGTCATTGAATTGTGTTCTTTAAATAGATGGGTTTTATGGTATGTGAACTGTATCTCAATAAAGCTCTTTAAAAAGTAATATTTGAATCTGTGGTTTGAAAATAGTCTCAAATGGAATGCTTGATTCAGACCAGGCTGTGGGACACCCCAAATTATAGCTTCAGTCTAAATGAAAAGAGAAAACCCATTTCAGTCTCTATTTGGGCTCTTAAAAATCTGTATTTTAGCAAGTAAGGAAATTGGACATTTAGTCTCTGATGATTTAGGGAAACTGGGTTTGCTGAAAGGTGAGTCCTATCATTTTTAGTGCTTTTTGTGTCCTTCGTCTTAGGTTCTCCCTCCAAGAAATACAACTCCAAGTGAAAGATCTAGGAGAGACCCACAGATCAATGCTACTCTTCATCCTCCAAAGAACTTTGATAAAAAAGGAAAAATTTAAAGAAACAAATTCTAAAAGATGGATAGTGATTTTATCAATATATTCTTGTTAATAGATACAGAGAATGAAAACAAATCCCCAAGATAATGTGGCCTGAGAAGAGGGAGTGAAAAAGAAGGCCTTGCAATGACAGCCTTCATCTCCCAAGACAAATGTTTTCCAGGTGCTGGCTGCAGATGGGAAGGAGGTGTCTTATCACCCTTAAAGAAAGTCTCTAGGAGGCGTTAATCTCCTTCAAAGAGAATCCTCTCCAGACACTGCCCACAGATCCCTAACCCCCAAAAGTTCAAATTCCTGAGGGCCCAAGGAAACTGGTATGTTCACTAGACCACCTCTCAAAATAACCTATATAAACCCAGTCCCTTTCTTTGTTCCGTGGCTCATGTCCCACTAGGGAAGTGGGCCCACTGACACCATTTCATCCCTACATTCCCTGTTCCTGGGTGACACTTCCTCCTGAATAAACAGGTGAGCTGATTAGTGAAGTTTGCGGCAGTTCCAGTCTTTTCAGTGCTAACGCTTGTAATTTATTCTAGGAAACAAAATATAAAGAACTTCAAATTTTTATTTTCTCTTGGTATATGACATAGTAAAATGTTTACTTATGGTTTTTGAGAATCTATTGTGCTACAGGTGCTTTTATATACCTTAGTCATAATTATTCAGAATGAAAGAAACTGTTTGGAGAGACTGTTTTGGGTTAACTGGCAGAGCCAGGATTTGAATCTGTGTCTTGCAGACATCAAAGTCTTTTGGTCCAAATTGCATTTTGAAGAACATGATGCAGGACTAGAGCTTGAATCTCCTCCTTGCTAAAGAGTACAAAATAATCAAGATTTAAAGAGAACTGGCTGCTTGGAAGGTCCTTCCACAGAGTTTTTAAAAGTGAGGTCACCTTTTGAAAATTCTCCCTACTTCCTCTAAGGTCAGCATCATTACTGAAAGTCTTCAAAACCTGAAGTTTCTTACTTTCAAGATAGCTGGATTTCAATAGCAACATGTCCCCTCTCTTGTCATTTTCTCTTGCTTTCACCCCACACAAATTGCTAGTGGTTGAACTGCCAACAAACCAGAGCTCCCGGGTGCTTCTCACACGGCTCCAGACACGATGTCAGACCAGCTCTGCTCGTGTTCATATTCTCCTTGGCTGATGAAATATTTAAACCATGCTGATAGCCTCAGATGGCATTTTAGATGCCGAATACACCACCCTGTTGTGTCTTCTTCCAGAGGAACAGTAGGCCACAGTGCCCTGTCTCCATTTCTCTCCCATGTTTACGTTAAAAAATGACACTTCCATCTAATGGTGTTTTAATCAAAAGCAGCTCGTCACCAATATTAGAAAAAAAAAAAAAAAAAAAAAAAAAAGAAGAAGCAGCAGCCGTTTCTAGTAGGCTTGGCCGGCCAAGTGCACACAATTAGTAAGACCTTTTGGAGGAAGAATTTGCAGAAAATGCTCCATTCACTGACTTTTAATTAAAATGATAAGAACAGCAGATCGAGTGAAAAGAAACCTGTTGCCATTCTGTCAGCCCTGTGGCTGGAGCGTGGTGGGAGAGTGAGGCTCTCTTTCAAGCACAGGTGAGCAGGTCACCCTGAATGCAGCTTCAACACCCAAGCTAATTGATGAAGACATTCTCATTTTGACCCGCTCCCATGGAAAACAGACAAACAAACCAAAAACACTTGTCAGAGAGCTGTGCTTACACAGGTAAGGTTAATAGGTGTGAGGGACTAGACTTTCCTTAATATTAATCAAAAATAATTTGAGCCTTAACATAATGACCTTGCTCCTTAATTTTGATGGTAAAAATCAGAACATTTCCCTTCAATGCCGTTAATGGGGTCAGTCTCTGAGTCTGAGCCGGTTGCCACGCCGTCAGTCCCATGGAATTCTAAAAACCATCATCATTTGTTTCTAAACAGATCAAGAGCTATTTACCATCTCAGTGTTTTGTGCACAGCTGGGTGTCTGGCAAATGTCCAATATCCATTAACATTTAAAAATTAGTCCCATAATGCATCTTTTCTAGGGTCTGAGAAATATACACAGTGACACATGTTGGGAACCAATTACACTTGCACTGCCATTAGTCTGGCTGCATTCAACTTCCCAGTAAATGCAGGCTAATTTTGTTTCCAGAATGGTGTGTCTAAATTCATACAATAACCTTAGGGAAGGCTGAGTATCTAAAGATTTATAGTGGAACAAACTGCTCAGCAGAATGTTACGTCCAGTGAATCACAACAGCACCTTACACAAGGATTCCGTGCATTTCTGCAAGTCTCCTTTTCATGCATCCTTTCTCAAACTTCCCATCAGGGCCAGTCAGGAGGGCACACACAGACCAACAGATTTCAATAAACATTTCCAACCTCGCTTTGTACCTTAGCAAATAACCTTATGTGTGTCTGTGCTTTCTCACTTTTGGAATTATCGTAGGGCGACCTTATTCCATTTGTCCTACGAATGAGCAAATTCTGCCTTCCCAGTGGAAGACTCAAACTCTTTAGGGGTATCTTATTACCTTATTGCTTAAGATAAACAAAGCAAACTCTATAATTGGTGGTTTAGCAAAAAGGCTGAAAACAGAGAAGATTGGAAACAAATGCTTTTTGGAAAATGTAATTCTCCAAACTTCCACTGTCTAGAAAAATTCCTCTAATGATATCCATGATGAAATAGGGGGTCAGGTCTATCCTAGGAAC
>JAJEJO010037301.1:0-14113 GCA_020662805.1 Glaucomys volans
AAACTGGAGGAGATAGGACACAGAGCACAAATGATAATGAGAGAGACAATTGCAGATTAGACAAACATGCAGAGACATATGGAGCGGCTGGACTTCGAGGGGGATCACTGCAAGGGTCACGTGCTAAGCGCTCATAAAAACCAGATGGAGAGTGCACGTCGTCCTTCCTGAGCAGGACGACTGATGGCCAAGCCTCTGCCATGTGGAAGAGGAAGATGAATCTGATGCAAATGTGCTGGGAACTCGGACCACGGGGGCAGGAAGATGATGGAACGTGAAGCAATTCTGTTTGGTGCAAGTGCCAAAAGCAGAGAATGAGCTGGGATGAAGTTCTTCCTTCCGAGACGAGCCAGAGTGGCTCGCTCCTTGACCCCAGAGAGTCAACTTGGGACGATGGCTCTCAGGGCCCCATTGCTGCAACCTGGGAGGACTCCCATTGCCTCACTGGGTCTGTTTGTCACTGGTGCTCTAGGGCACTGCTCAGGACCAACAGGAACCTCGTTAAATTGGGCCTGGTGAGTGAGAAATGAATTCCTACAAATATTCCTCCTGGAAATCCTCCGATGACTGCATCACCACCATGATGGCAACAGGCTTCGATGAAAAGAAAACCAGCAACCATGCAGCTGCTGCAGCCCGGAGCTCTGCGGGTGTTGGTGATCAGCACAGACTGCCCCGCCTCCCAGGAGGGCCTCCAGCACTCAGCTTCCACGGGAAGAGGACAGGTGGGATTCGCAGCCCTTTGTCACGTAACAGCTAGCATTCATGGTGGGCTCTGCCCTGTGCCTGGCTTTGTCTGTGGCACCTCCTAGTCCCCAGCACTGTGGGCCACTCCCCACCTCCCTCCACAGAGGAGGGAAGAAGCCAGGGAGGTGAGGGACAGGTGGCAGCAGCGGAGCCTGGACTGGACTCCTTCAGGGAGACTCGAGGGGCACCTGTGGATGGAAATCTGTGCAGTCTCTTGCTGTGTCAACTGGCCACATGGCTGGCAGCCTAAGGGGACCCGTTGAGCATCTCAGTTTCCATGGGCCACAGTCTGCTGCCTCCAGCCCAGGCCCAGGAGGTCCTAGAGGCCTCTGCTCTGGAAATGGAAATGGAGATGTCTGCCGGGTGGACTCTGCCCATGGCTCTGGAAGAGGCACTCCTGAGGCCCACAGCCCTTCTCAGCTTCCCCAACCCATGGCTGCATGCCTCTCCATGACAGGAAGGGACACTGAGTCCTCCTGATCTCGTCTCCCTCCAACAGCCCTCGGCCTCCTCCCCTCCCAGTCCCTCCCATCTCCGTCCTCCTCCTGGGCTCACCAGAAGGCATTTCCTGCCTGACCCCTTGCCACATGGACAAACCTTAGGCTGGTCCCCTGGGACCCTAGAGATTTACCTTGGCAGAGACCCCCCAAGGTGCTGTGGGTTCCTCCTCATGCTGTGACTCTGGAGTCTGAGCCGTGCTCTGATGCTGACTCCTCTGAGCCGAAGGTTTATGGCCAACCGTGGCAGTGCAGCCACGGGTCACGCGTGCAGGCAGCGGCTTGCTCCTCTTAGCTGATGTCTCTGAATCCATATCTTCTCTTGGATGTTTCTCGTTCATTCCTGCATACAGAACAGCGGCCCAGTTGAAAAAATCAATCCATAAATTAAGATCTGGGTGCTGGATGTCATTGTGGCGGCCCTATATCAAAGTTTTCCATCTTCCGCAGTGAATTTCTAAAGCCGTGCTAGAAGCTGCTGAAGCTCCTCAAATGGTATTCTCTAACTTTTAACTTCCACATAAAACAGAATAAAAAATTATCACATGTCCAAAAAGATCTGGCTACTGCTTGTACTAAATTCCTGTGCACGCTTCTGTGCAGCTTTGGAGAGCGTGCTGGCCACGCTCCCTCTGCTTGGCGCTCCATCTTGCTTGGGACGCAGGCGTTGAGAAGGATGTCAGGTGTGCGTATGTTGCTCTCTCTCTATTTATACACATGCACATTTCCAGATGCACGTAAATACATGCCCACGAAGACACCCCTGCACACACATCAGTATGTTTTCTTATCCCAACCCACTCCTGCCTCAGGGGCATCTGCTCCTCCACAGCTTACTCAGTGAGACGTCTCCATCTTGCATTCGTCAGACCTGGAAGGAAAATCAGGGTCCCCTCACCTGCATGTGGTCCAGGCAATTCTTGTCATATGGAGGCCTTGGCTTCCAAGGTGCATCTATTAGAACACTGTTCTCTTATAATTTCCACACTTTAGATGCATTAAAGAAGTCTCAGGATCTGGCTGCAATTATGTAGAAGCATATGAGCCTGAATGGCAGGAAGGGGTTTTGAAAAGAGGATAAAAATCTGAAGTGATTATAACAATTATCACTTGGGGAGAGACAGAGTGAGAACAGCACTCAGACCCTGTGGGTGTAAAAGACAGAAGACAAAGCTGGAAAAAGCCAACTTCTGGGTCTACTGATGTAAAATGATTCGATGGAAAAGACTATCCATAGAGGTCCCAGCAGCAGACAGATGGCTCAGTTGAGGTGGTGGACAAAGGTCAGTTTACCAGGGTGTGGACCAGTAAAGAGGGGGAAGATGGTGAGCCCCAGCAGGGCAGCATTTCCACCAATCTTTTCTTATGCAGCAATTGGAGGGAGCTTGTCCTGGAACCCAGAGGGAGATGGGGATGTTGGGAAGGTATTACAGTGTCCCCCAAAAGTTCACGTGTGAGACAACCCAAGAAAGTTTAGATGTGAAATGAATGAGTTGAGAACCTTAACCTAATCCCTGTATTAATTCCCTGATAGGGATTTACTGGGTGGTACCTGAGGCCATGTGGGGTGTGGCTGGAGGAGGTGGATCCCTGGGTGCTTGCCTTTGGCATTTATATTTTGTCCCTGGTGAGTGAAGCTCTCTCTGTTTCCCGGTGACCATGTTCTGAGCTGCTTTCCACCACCACACCCTTCCGCCATGATGTTCTGCCTCACTTGGACCCTGAGGAATGGAGTCGGCCATCTATGGACTGAGCCTTCTGAAATCATGAGCCCCAAATAAAATTGTTCTTGCTGGATCTTTATTTTTCACAACAGTGGAGACACTGACTGCAGGACCTGAGCTGGGTCCTTGTGAGAGAGACAAATGCTGCTGAGACCTGAACTGGAAGGAAGCAGAGAAATGAACACCCAGCCTCCCCTCCACTCTGAGATCTGATGATGCCTGGCCACTCCCTCCACCCACCCAGCAGGAGGCTGGAGGCAAGGTCTCAGCAGACACCACTGGGATCAGCATCTGGGACTGGGCAGGAGAGAATTGGAAAGGGTCAGAGGGCAAGAAGAGGTCAGCAGAGAACGTTCAGCAGAGGGGAGAAGAAGGAAAGGAGGGGGAATGGGGAACAGAGCAGGAGTGCTCCAGGGCGGACAGGACCCCAGCCAGCCCACAGCCACTCCCTGCCCGTGGCCTCCCCAGATAAACACAGGGAGAGTGGAATGAATGGGGAAGGAAATGGAATTTGCCAAGACAGCAGGGCAGACTACTCTTTGGAGATGCTATCCAGTTGTGGGAAAGGCCAGAGGACAGGGTCAGGGTGAGAGAGGAGTTAATAAAGGACTTACTGCACTGAATAAGAGGCTTCTCTCTGAGGAAATCCTGGACTTACTGAACTCCCCGGAGTTTGGCTGCAATTTGACAAGGCAGTGGCTTCATGAGCTCATATTTTTAAATACCTACCATGTGCCAGTTAGTGTTGGGGTACAGCAGTGAACTAGAAGTTTACATATGGGGAACAGACCCTAAATCAACAAATGAAAACCCAGCCAATGAGATGACAGATGGCCACGACCACAGAGAAGACACAGCTTCACAGAGACCGAAGGGCGCAGTGACACCTTCCTATCAGGTGCTCAAGTCTGACTATAAATTGAAGTTTTAAACTGATTTCTCAAAAGAAAATGGATCAGTGATTAATAACCACAGGAAACAACGTTCTGGGAAGAGAGAAGAGCAAAGGCGAAGGTTCTAAGAAGCAAATGATCTCAGAGCATCTGGGAAGCTACAAAGGACATTTGGAATGGTACGGCCACAGACAGGGCTGAGGGACCCGAGAGAGAGGTAGGCAGAGCCCGTTATGCAGGACCTGGACACTCTCAAGAGAACTGGTCTCCTCAACTGGAGGGCTGCAGGCAGGAGAGCCGCATTAAGTGACATCACTCTTAAAAACCATGTGGCTGGTATGCAGACAAGATGGAGAGTCAGATGGCTTGTGTGGCTACTTGAGAATGAGCAGGAGCTTCTGATGGCTGCTCCGGGGGTGCTGTAAAGACAGGGAAGCCAGGTGTTCAGGAGGGGCTGGACTACAGCCAGTAGGACTCCTGGTGGAGAGGGTGGAGTGGCCTGGGCTGGGTGGAGTCGGGCTGCCCCTTGCTAGGCACCTTGATGGGTGTGAGAGGTATGTGATTGCTGTCTGCCCTGGCTGTTCCCCAGTGCTGAGCCTCTCTTCATGAGCTGTTGCTCATTCGTCTGTTTTCTTTGGTAAATGTCTATTCAAGCACTTTGCCTACTTTGAATCAGGTTTGTTGGTGTTGATGTTGCCGAGCTTTACAGCTTCACTAAATAATCTGGATATGAATCTCTTGAGATACATGGTTTGCAAATATCCCCCCATTTCTTAGGTTGTCTTTCTACTCTGTTAGTATTTTCTTTTGTTGCACAAATTTTTCCATTTTCGTGAAGCTGAATTTGTCTGCTTTTCTTTGATTGTCTGTGTCTTGTTTTTTTTTTTTTGTTATTCATTTAATTCGATCCATTGAACACAAATGGAGTATAGCTATTGTTTCTCTGGTTGTACCCAAAGTAGAGTCACACCATCTGTGCACTCATACATGTACACAGGGCAATGATGTCTGTCTCATTCTGTTACTATTCTTACCCCCCCACTCCAACCCCACCCCTCCCTTCCCTCTATGCTATCTATCCTTTCTCCATTCTTGCCTCCCTTCCACCCCACATTATGCATCATCATTCACTTATCAGAGAGATCATTCGGCCTTTGGATTTCTGGGATTGCTAATCTCACTTAGCATAACAATTTCCAACATCATCCATTTATCTACAAATGCCATAATTTTATTCTCCTTTATGGCTGAGTAATATTCCATTGTGTATATATACCACAGTTTCTTTATCCCTTCATCTATTGAAGGGCATCTAGGTTGGTTCCACAATTTAGCTATTGTGAATTGAGCAGCTATGAACATTGATGTGGCTGCATCACTGTAGTAATCTGATATTAAGACCTTTGGGTATAGGCCAAAAGTGGGATAGCTGGGTCAAATGGTGGATCCATTCCAAGTTTTCTAACGAACCTCCACACTGTTTTCCAGAGTGGCTGCACCAACTTGCAATCCCACCAGCAATGTATGAGTGTACCCTTTTCCCCACATCCTCGCCAGCACCTGTTGTTGCCTGAATTCTTAATAAAAGACGTTCTAATTGGAGTAAGATGAAATCTTAAGGTGGTTTTGATTTGCAATTTTCTTATAACTAGGGATGTTGAAAATCCTAAAAATTCCACCATAAAACTTCTGGAACTCATAAATGAATTTAGTAAAGTAGCAGGATATAAAATTAATGCTCATAAATCTAATGCATTTTTATTTGTAAGTGATGCATCCTCTGAGAGAGAAATTAGGAAAACTATACCACTCGCAATAGCCTCAAGAAAAATAAAGTACTTGGGAATCAATCTAACAAAAGAAGTGAAAGACCTCTACAATGAGAACTACAGAACACTAAAGAAAGAAATTAAAGAAAATCTGAGAAGATGGAAAGATCTCCCATGTTCTTGGATAGGCAGAATTAATATTGTCAAAATGGCCATACTTCCAAAAATGCTATACAAATTCAATGCAATTCCAATTAAAATCCCAATGACGGAGCTCATAGAAATAGAGCAAGCAATCATGAAATTCATTTGGAGGAATAAGAGACCCAGAATAGCTAAAGCAATTCTTAGCAAAAAGAGCGAAGCAGGGGGTATCACAATACCAGACCTTCAACTATATTACAGAGCTATAGTAACAAAAACAGCATGGTATTGGCACCAAAACAGACAGGGAGATCAATGGTAGAGAATAGAGGACACAGAGACAAACCCACATAAATACAGGTATCTCATACTTGAAAAAGGAGCCAAAAACATACAATGGAGAAAAGACAGCCACTTTAACAAATGGTGCTGGGAAAACCAGAGATCCATATGCAGCAAAATGAAACTAAACCCATATCTCTCACCTTGTACAAAACTCAACTCAAAATGGATCAAGGACCTAGAAATTAGACCAGAGACCCTGCATCTAATAGAAGAGAAAATAGGTCCAGATCTTCATCACGTTGGCCTAGGACCAGATTTCCTTAACATGACTCCCAAAGTGCAAGAAATAAAAGCAGGAATCAATGATTCAAACTAAATGAATTTAGTTTAGAGTCAAACTAAAAAGCCTTTTCTCAGCAAAGGAAACAATCAGCAATGTGAAGAGAGAGCCTTCAGAGTGGGAGAAAATCTTTGCCACACACACTTCAGATAGAGCACTAATCTCCAGAATCTACAAAGTACTCAAAAATCTTTACACCAAGAACACTAATAATCCAATCAACAAATGGGCCAAGGAAATGAACAGACACTTTACAGAGGAAGATCTACAAGCAATCAACAGATTTATGAAAAAATGTTCAACATCCCTTGTTATAAGAGAAATGCAAATCAAAACAACCTTAAGATTTCATCTGAGGTGAGGTTGAACATCATGGCGGAAGGGTGTGGTGGAGGAAATCAGCTCAGGATGTGACCCCAGGAAGAAGAGAGTGCCACTTCCTAGGGACAAAATGTAAACCCAAAAGACCCTCCTCAATGACCCACCTCCTCAACCATATCCTACCTGCTGATGGTTACCACCCGGTTAATTTGTATCACTGAATGAATCCACTGATTATGTTACAACTCTCATAATATGATCATTTTACCTCAGAAGGTCCCTTCATTGTCTCAGATGGGAACTTTGAAGGGACACCACATATCCAACCCGTAAGAGTCAACATGCCGTCCTTATGGCAGTAATAAACTTCCAACCATCACATCCTTATGTAGGTAAGTTCTGAAAACAGGAAGTCTGAGTCCTCCAGATTGGCTGTTTTCCAAGATCATCTTGTCTATTTGGAGCCCCTTGAGTTTCCACGTAAATCTTAGGACGGGTTTTCCTATTTCTGCAGAGAACATAATTGAGATTTTGACAGGGATTGAATGTGTAGATTACTTTGGGTAATATTAACACCCTAACAATATTAAGTCTTTCAATCCATGAAAATAATATGTGTTTCCATCTATTTATGTCCCCTTTAATTTCTTTCAGCAACGTTTTGTAGTTTTCATTGTACAAGTCTTTTTATCTCCCTGGCTAATTCCTAAGTGTTTTGTTCTTTTTGAGGCGACTGTAAATGGAATTACTCTTGTGATTTCCTTTTCAGATTTTCCTTTGTTTTCATATACAAATGCAAATTATTTTGTGGGTTGACTTTGTATTTTGCTACTTTACTGAGTCCAATGATAAGCTATGACATTTTTTGCTGTTGAATCTTTAGGTTTTCTACATAAGTTTGTTTCATCTGTGAACACAGATAATCTTGCTTATTCTCTCTCATGTGGCTGTGTTCCGCATCTTCATCCTGCCTCACTGCTCTGCCCAGAACTCGCAGTGCTGAGCTGAAGAGCTTTTCCCCACATGTCTAGGTCCCTTCTTAAAGGAAAAGCTTTCTGCCTTTCACCATGGAGTATGTGGTTGGCTGTGGGCTATTTTAAACAGCTTGGCTACATTGAGGTAGCTTTCTTCTATTCTCGTTTGCTGAGTATTTTTTCTTAGGAATGAATGCTGAATTTTGTCAACTTTTTTCTGCATCAGTCAAGATGATCATATGTTTTTCCCCTTCATTCTATTCATGTGATGTATCTCAGTGGTCAGTTTTCACTGATGGACCATCTTTGCATTTCAGGAAAAAAAATCCTATTTGGTCCATTGTCATGTTCAATCCTCGGGATGATAATGAATTCGGGTTGTTTGTATTTTGTTGAATATTTTTGCATTAACGTTCATGAGGCACATTGGTCTGTAGTTTTCTTGTAGTTCCTTTGTCTGCCTTTGGCATCAGGGTAATGCTGGCGTCAGACAATGAATTATAGTGTTCCCTCCTCTTCAATTTATTTTGAAATTTTTCAGAGAAATTGGGGTTAGTTCTCCTTTACGTGTCAGGTGTGTTCACAAGTGAAGCAAAGCCCATGTGCCTCTTCCTCAGGACGGTCTCTTCCCCGGCCCCCTCTCCTAACCAGGGGGAGGACTGTGAAGATTCTTCTAATTTTTCGTGAATTCATCTTAGTAGGTTTTCGTGTTTCTAGGAGTTTGTCCATTTCATCAGTGTTACCAATGTTTAAAAGAGGTTTGAGGTACTTTCTTTTTACATTAATTTATTTTGTTGTCCTGATTAGTTGTACGTGACAGAATGCATTTAAACATTTTGACAGATCACACATAATGGAGTGTCATCTCTCACCATTCTGATTGTGCATGTTGCAGGATCACATGGTCATGCGGGCATACGTGCACATGGTGTCTGTAGTGCCTTCTTGTACCCCTTTATGTTTCGTAAAGCTAAACATAATATCTCCACTGTCATTTCTGATTTTAATGAGTTCTTTCTCCTTCTCTCCCTCCCTTTCAATAAAGCTAGTGAAGTTTTGTTAATTTTATTATCTTCTCGAAGAACCAACATTCCTTTGGCTTGCTCATTTTCTTGGCTGCTTTCCTATTTTCTATTTTGTTTGATCTTCATTGTTTCCTACCACCTGCCAGATTTCGGTGTACTTTGTTCATCTTTTGCTATAAAGTGAGGTTGCTGATTTAAGACAACGTCTTGCTTTTTTGTTAATGTAAACATATACAGCTATAAATTCTCCTCAAAACTCTGCTTTGGCTGCATCCCATAATATCTGATGTGCTCTCCTCTCATTTTCATTCTCCTCTAAATATTTTCCAAGCTCCCTTAGGGTTTCTTCTTTGATCCATTGGTTGTATAAGAATGTGTTGTCTCCTTTCCACAAATTTGTGCCTTTTCCATTTTCATTTCTGTTATGGGGTTTCAACTTCACCCTGTTCTGGTCAGAGACAATGCTTTGTGTGCCTGCAATGGGACTAGGTATTGAAGAGCTTCTCTGTTCAGAGCTCTCCTTGACTGGAATTTATTTTCCAAGTCTTGCCCTGGAAGTTGGGAGACTTCAGTAGACTCCGGTTTTCCAAAATAGTGACATAAGTCAAACTCTGCAAAAATAATATTGTGTAAGTGAAGAGACAGATTCCTGGAAATTCCTACTCTGCCCTCTCCCCAGAATCCACCCCTATGATAATATATTTATTTAATACATTGTATCCAACAATTGCATCATTCAATTGGTGTAAAAATCATTGAGATATTTCACATCCTTTTCTTTTTTTGCCCTTGGACTATGTCTATAACATCCAGTGAGCATTTTATGTACAAAGTGCACCTCAGTTCAGACTGGCTACACTTCAATGCCCATGGGGCCACACTTGGAGCATGGCTGCCATACTGGACAGCTCGGGGCTGGAGCAGCTGAGTGCTGCTGATGCCACTTAGGAGGGTGATGAAGATCGGGGAGAAGTGGGTAGTGAGGTCAAGGTTAAAGGATCTATTTGGTCACTGTAGTCGAAATCCCTACTGGACACACAGGAAAGATATAAACACTGCAGTCAGATAGTGACTGCAGGGATCTGGGGCGAGACAAGCCTGGGCACACGGGAGGTCATGGGAATGTGTAGGATCCTCGAGCCACAAGACTGAACATGTGTGGGAGAGCACACACAGGGCAAGAAGGGGCTGCAGCTTTGGGAAAGCTCAGGAGGTCGAGCATGGTTTCTCCCCCTTGCTGCTCTTGGCAGCAATGTGGCTATTTACCTCTGGTGCCCCACCCTGGCTTGTGGACAGCTGGGTGGTGTTCACTGGTGGTGGACATAGACCTGGTGCCTCACCCTGGCTTGTGGACAGCTGGGTAGTGTTCACTGGTGGTGGGCACTGACCTGGTGCCCCACCCTGGCTTGTGGACAGCTGTGTGGTGTTCACTGGTGGTGGACATAGACCTGGTGCTCACCCTGGCACTGTGGACAGCTGGGTGTTGTTCACTGGAGGTGGGCACTGACCTGGTACCTCACCCTGGCATGGTGGACAGCTGGGTGGTGTTCAGTGGTGGTGGGTGCTGACCTGGTACCTCACCCTGGCATGGTGGACAGCTGGGTGGTGTTCAGTGGTGGTGGACACTGTCCTATGTGCTGGTGGGTGTTCAGCAGGGTTGCTGGCTCTCTCCCACCAGAGCCCAGTCCCTCCACCCCTACCCTCTGTTGTTTCAACACAGATAGAAAATGTTCCTGACCTCCCCAAATGTCCCACAGGGTAAAATTTGACCCAATTTCATGATTTCTGTGCTGGATGCAGAAGACGATGTGCAAGAGACAGAGAAGGAGAGGCCAGGGCAGAGGCAGGAGGGAAGTCATCACTTGAGGACTGACTCAGGGTGGATGGTTTGTTTGGGGGTGGAGACTGGGGGTGCTTGGCTTCCCCAAAACAGGCAAAGTTAAACTGAAATGGAGGTGCTCAGCATTATGCAGTTGGGCAGTGGTCTGAGGGGCCCTGGGGAAGCAGGCCAGTGAACGATTCTTCAAGGGAAGGACGTGGATGGCCACAGCCTCTCCAGTATGAGGCAGTGACACATGACCTGGTTCCTCAGCGTGGAGAAAATATTCCGATCCAGAACCTCAAATAACAAAGACGCAGAGAAGGGATTAATATTTCTCAGAAAACACAATGTCATATTTATTCCTCTCTCTGTGACTTATTAAATTCCCTGCTACAATAATTATAGCTATGTATTGTTAGGGAGGATAAACACTAGAGAAACTTATTACTGTCAGAGATGATTATTAAAACCACAAAATTTTGCCTACAGACTAACATGAGCAAAGAAAAAGTTATTAAACCTCATTTTCAGGAGTCTGCTGGTATCCTTGGGCTGAGTTCTAAAGCAAAGTAGGAAATTGATACTCCGATAAGTTTCCTTTACGGTACTTTTATTAACAGCATATCTTGTCTCCACCAATTAATCTTTGTAGAATTTCACCCCTTCCTGAACGAGGGCTGAATTCTGATGGCCTGTCTCTTGGGATGCTGGCAGTGCAGGAAAACATTCCCCAGCCTGCTCTGATTTGGGCCTCTCTAGGCTAAGCCCCAGGATACTTGGCTCCCACAGAATGATGCTTGATGGCCGTAGTGACCACAGGACAGCACCCCTCCTTCCCTGTCTGTCTCCCCACCAGCCAGTCCCTCCTCCCTTCCTCCTTGCTCTCTCCTAGTGAGGACATTTCCAGTGAACAGATGCCCTAGCCTGGGGGCCTTTGCAGGCCCTCACTGAGCTAAGCGCTCTTTTCTTCTCAGACCCTCAATTCTCTAAGAAGAAGGATCGACCTCTGTAGAGAGGTGGCCTTGCACTGCCTCTGCTCCCACAAAGGAGAGCCCCTTCCAGTGGGGTGACACATGCCAGAACATTCATCAGGACCAGCGCTAACATAAAAACTGCTTTGTTCCCAAATGTGGTCCTCCCTCCGGTGAGAAATGCCTCCTAACCCAGAGAATCCCTGGCTCAGGCGGGCAGCTTTACTGGCTGCAGCCTGAATCGCTGAGTCCTGCTCTGGCTCAGTCCTTGGCATGTTGCAGGGCACAGTGGAATCTTCACGAGGTTCCTGCCCTCCAGCCTGTGTCCGAGTGGGTCCCTGAATCACAGATCTCACACTGCACCCAGGGGTGGCTTGGCTTCTGTGCCCCACTGAGGTGGAGAGGTAGAGATCAAGGAACCAAGGACAGGGAGGGGTGGCAGGGTCTTATGATCAGGCTGACCTGAAGGGCGTCTGAGCAGGTGGAAAGCTCCAGCTCCACTCAGACCTGTTTAGGAGTTTTCGTTATTTTAATGGCTTTTTTTTTTTAATTCCTCAGGGCAAGTCAGGCTCTTTTGATGAATTTTCTAAGAAGTGAGAAAGCACATCTGTTTAAAACCGTGAGGGTTGATCGCTGCATTCAGTCTGCACGCCCTGTCTGAGCCAGGAGTGCTGGGATGTGACTGTCACTTCCAGGGCAGAAAGGAAGCCGGCAGGCCCAGCTCCGTCTATCCTGTGAGCTTCTGTGCCTGCTAAGGGCTTCCAGCCTGGTAGGGAAACTCAGTGAAAGCAGCTCGGCCTCCGCCTGATCCCGAGCAATGTTTCCCTCACTGTTCTGAGGAACTGCTTTTGCTCTGAGAATTATATTTCCAAATTAAAGGCACCCCCACCCATCCCCAGCTCCCTCTGGATAACTGAAGGAAATGGAAAGGCTGTGGCGTGTCGGGCTCTATTAGTCCAACATCCAAATCCCCAGTTTATTACTTCACTATTGCATTAGCCTTTTAAATATCATTCCATGTCCAATAAATATGAATAATAATGCATTTACCTTGGTACCACTGGTCAATTTAATTTTTCAGTTAATAACTAGGTGATTTGTCAGAATAAAAATGTGGGGAATCTGGGTACCACACACATTAGTTAGATGAAGAAAAATAGAGATAATTGTAAAACTTTGCCAAGTGCTTTCTGCCTGTTTCCATATTTCTAGTCGCAGAAAAAGTAAATGCTGACATGACAGATAGTTGGTACATCCACACGCATAATTGTGTTTTAGAGTTCCACCAAATAATACTTTTTCTAGAAAGTGCCTCTTCTTTAGAAATTAAAAATTATCTTTTCTCTTAGAAAATGTTATTTTGGTATTTTAGTACATTTTGTTTATTTGGGGGATAATTCATATATGTCCAAAGCATGATGCACATTGACAAATTACTTTTAAGTGCTGCCTAGTAAACCAGAGTGTAAATCATCAACACACATATGTGTGCACACCTGTATGCACACCACATACCTACACACGTGTGTGCATGGATCTGCTCGTGCACACGGAGCTCTTTGCCTGCCTATCTGTTCAGCCGAAGTTGTAATCTAAGGCTCATGTTTAGTCAATATGTTAATGGAAAGGCAACTGAGTTTTGATGATATAAGATCCTTCTTCAGATTGAGGGTTTAAAAAAGCACAGAAAAAAAGAAAAAGAAAAAAGATGATTGAATCCAAAACCTAGGCCTGCCTCACCGACTAGCTGATCAATCCCTGCTTCCTCGTTGTCACCCTTTGCCAACAGTCAAAACCAAATAACTGCATTTCTAGAAAATCAAGGCAAAAGTCTTTGGCAGCAAATGAGACACAGGACAATGCTTTCTAATCATGTCAACCAAAAGGGTCATGGTGGACTATGAGGGGTGAGAATTACCTTCCCTCCTCAAACAGCTAGCAAGCAAGATGAAACCCACTAACAGTGGTCAGCAGACATCGGACACCAGGCCTGCCACAGTGCCTCCCAGGCCAGGGATGTAGACAGGTCCTCCAAGAGTGTCCCATGTTACTACCTGGGAGGCTCCTCTGCACAAGGCAGGAGATTGCAGATGTGTGGAGCAGAGCTCTGAGAAGTGGGGAACTGAACCCTGGGGAGAGAGGAGGAGGAGGGTGAGGGAGGAGGACTCAGGGAGGGAGAGGGGAGGAAGAGAATGAGAGAATTGGACTTCAGCTGAGAACAAGTCTGTGCATCACATGAGGGCACTACCAGGGACAGAACGCCTTAGGAACAGGGAGGAAGATCCTCAGTGAACCTCATGGCCAGAAAACCTTTGTGGGTCCACCATATAGAGTGCAGGAGCCATAGGAGGAATTTTAGCCAAAATTGAGCACAAAGACTAAGAAGATGGACAGAGCATGAGGGAGTTGAAGGCTCCCCAGGCACACAGCTGGAGCCCACCATGGAGCAGTCCCCATGCACACAGCTGGATCCCACCATGGAGCAGTCCCCAGGCACACAACTGGACCACCATGGGGCAGTCCCCATGCACACAGCTGGAGCCCACCATGGAGTAGTCCCCATGCACACAGCTGGAGTCCACCATGGTGCAGTCCCCATGT
>JAJEJO010037312.1:0-18759 GCA_020662805.1 Glaucomys volans
GAAAAAAATAACAGGAAAAGTCCAAGAGTGTGCTCGCAGCAAATTGCTAGCCCACAGCAAATTGTTGTTCTATTTTCATATTAATAGGCTTTTTTAAAAAATTAGAGAAAAAAAACACAAACTCCTTATACAAATGCTCCATCAGTCATTAGAAAAACACCCAGTGTACGAAGTAAGGGGCCTCTGTCATCACAGGGCCCAAAGAGAATCAGGGGTTCTGGGTGCTGGTTAATTGAAGGGTGGGTGGAGAAGGACTTTGTAGGGCAGTGGGACCTACTGACTGCATGGTGAGGAAAAAGCCTTGGGAGTCAAAGCCACCTTCTATTTTGCCACATTTGAAAGGACTTCTGTGTTTCAATGACAGACGTATCTCTTTCTGGCCTTTATTTTCCTCACTGCCAAGAAAAACCCAGATCTTCAGAAGGATGTCCAGTGCCATCATACTGAGCATGGCCTTGGGGCATACTGGCCTCATTCTATGATGCATTCACTGTGGTGGGTCTTCAGGATCCCAAGGGGTCTCTGCAGTTCTCTAAGCCTGAGTATGGTCAGTGTCTCTGAGTTTGTTTCCAGATGCTGCCTGTCTGGTCTACCAGTGGGATTACTCCAATCCAAGGGTAGTCATGGAAATGTCACTGTCCTAGGCCCCCATGTGTCTCTCTTCAAGTGTTAAATGGTCCTTCTAGGGGTCCCTGAGGGTATGTCAAATGGCATCATGAGCAGACCTTTCATTGGCCTTATCCCTTTGGTGTCCTCTGCCTAGGAAATGCCTCACTCTGAGTCTCCCTGGGGCTCTCACTCTTGCATTTGGATCCTTCACTTTTAGAGGTGTCATGGCAGTCTGCACCCCCAAGGACTCACTGGGCTGGAGATGCACCTTCCTTCCTGTTTGGCCCCACCTGCTACTTGGGATGGTGCCTCTAAGTCTGATTCTGCAGCCACTCTTCCCGCAGGTCGCAGACCCAATCCCCTGAGTCCTAAGACACCAATCTGTTCTTCCCCTGCCTTGTCTTTCCTTTGCTTCCTCCCACTCAAGCAAGACACCACCACAGAAGGGACTCCTGGAGGCCCTTGTTCACCAGCTCATCACACATGCCCAGTTCACAGTTTAGAACAGGAGCACAATTCCTACTCTGTGTATGTGCTTACACATGTGTGCATGAGTGTGTGCAAGTGTGTGTGTGTGTGCATGTGTGGTTTACACAGAAGTTCCTTGTTTGATAATTGTCAGGTGCCTCACTTTGAATCAGTACCACCAAAGAATTTATGCCCATTTTCATAATTAACAAAAAGAAGTCATCTCACACAAGAATCTAGCCACTAATGTGAAAGTTTAGCGGCAGGTGCCTCCCAGGTCAAGGCCTCTCTGGGAGGTGTTCAACAAGGTTCCAGTGCCTGGAGGTGTGTAGCTTTTATCCTTTTTCTTGGTCTTGTTTTGTTTTTTCACTTGTTGTCTATTCATTGTACTTCACTATGACTTGAATGGTGTCCTCTTCCAAAATTCACATATTGATGTCCTAACCCCCAGTACCACAGAATGTGACCATATTTGAAGACAGTTCATTTGAGGAGGTTAGTTAAAATGAGGCCATTGGGGTAAGTACACAAATACAAGCGGTGTACTTCTAAGAAGAGAAGTTTGGACACTGACAGATACAGAGGAAAGACCATCTGAAGGCATATTGAGATGGCAGACAGGCATCTGCAACCCAAGGAGAGATGTCAGGCCCAGATGCTTCCTAGCACCTTCAGAGAGAGCATGATGCTGCCTGCAGCTTGGACTCCCAGCCTCCTGAACTGAGAGTCAATAGTGTCTGTGGTGTAGGCCTCCTAGGCTCTGGTCCTTTTTGCAGCAGACTTAGCAAACTAATAGTTTCCTTTTATAATTAGACCTTTTTATAACTAAACAGTTTTTAAAAAAAACTGAAGAACTTGGTTGTTTCACTAGCGATACAAATCAATGGATGTCTTTGGCTATGGGAATGATCTTGACCCCTAACCTGCCAGTTTGAAGAAGATTTATTCCTTCTTTATTCCTTTTTCCTGTTCACCATGTCAAGGTTAGATATCAACCTAGCCTCTGCCCTCAAGAGAGAACAAGGACACAGGCTAATTCCCCAACAGTGCCTGCTAAGAAATGGCATCAGTTGAAACCTCCAGGAGGCCTCCAGAAGAGCTTATTTGCTCCTAAGAAAGAGATGGATGAAATTTTAGAAAGTGAATGAGTGGAGGTGAGAGAGGGAGAGGGAGGGAGTATGTGAATAGCAGGTATGCAAGAGAGAAATCTATTTGGCTAATGAAGTATTCAAGCTCAAGAAAGACTACGAGGCATTTCCAGGTCTATATGGTCTCCTCTCCAACAGAATTCTCTGCATTGGCTAGCCCCACTGCCTTCACTCTGAGTCTCTCAAGCTCTTTCCCATCTTACTCTCCCAAACACAGAATCTCACTCCCTGCTGGGTCATGTGGGCTTGTGGGGCCTCATTTGGTGTTTGCTTTGAGATTGTAAAACTGCCTCCTTGATATCCTGAGCTTACTTCCTACCCCTCACCCCAGTGGAACCCAGAACCAAGTGAAGGATGATTTTCCTTAGGAGGCAAGGACCATGCCTGTACTGGTCACTGAAGGCACTTGAAACTCCAGTACCCATTGATCGCACCCATTGATCCAGTACCCATTGAAACTCCAGTACCCTCTGATTGCTTCCATTGATCACATATGTGTACTCTGCACACATATGTTGAATAGAGGGATGCTATTTGCCTCATGGGAGTTATTCATGGAAGTCATGAACAGAATGTTCAAATGGACTACTGTTGGTCTGACCCAAAAAATCATGTACAATCTCTAATATGGGCACCAGTTCCTTCACAACATAATCAGTACATTTGACACACTAATACATCTAGTATTTCCTAAACTTCTCATGATGCAATTCTTCCACTCAGAATTAATGACGCCTCTTTGAATGCCAGTTTCTCCAAGCCTACTTCTCCCTTCTCTCAGTATTAAGCTATATAAGCCCTTTGTTTTAGTTCATCCAGTCTCCTGTCTTTGACACAGATGCTCACTCCTTCCTCTGTGTTTCTTTCATTGGGCTCACTGCTCCTCCCAGGAACTCCCCACAAGCCAACTCCTACCCAAATGACAAGACTCTATGAAACGATTATCCAACTGTCATGATTACCTTCTTAAGCATTCCAGTAGCAATGATGTCCCTAATTTCATGGGATTATGAAATGACCGCCTCCACCCCATGCCTTTAGAAAAAGTCCTTTTATTAATTATACCTGAACATTTTAGTAGAATTCATTTTACCAATGGATATAGACCAATGGGAGAATTCCTATCTTACTAGTCAGAACTTTCATGATCAGTCAATGAGTTAGTCTTTGCTTCACCCTTACTTTGGGCCACTATTGTTTTGTGATGACATGTATATTGTTGTCATGGGTGATTTAACTCCATGAATGTAACTACTGCCTCTCCTGCAAATAACTGGATGTCCTACACTGGACTTCTCTGTCTCCCATGTGCCCACAGGAGTGCACACTGTAGCTGCTCCAGAGAATTGGATGAATGAATGATTGAAAGGCTGAGAGTTCTTTCCCTCATTCTCTGGGCAAGATGGACAGCCAAATCTTCCAAAGGCTGCTACATGGGAGAGTGAATAGAGATTCCTTTTGCCTGTGTACCTGAAGCAGCCCAGAATGGCAGGTGGCTGGAATGTGTCTTGAATGAAGAGGGTGATGGCAATTTACAGGTGATCTGAGCAGCCCTTAATGACTGCTCCACATGGTGCAGCCCCATGAGAGCCCAAGGTTGCAAGGCTGGGAGTGTTCTTGGGCACCTTAGAAAGAGACTAGTGCCCCCAGAAAAGGCACTGGAGTGAAGCAGTAACATGCATGCTGTAACTGTGATAGCCAGTGGGGCTGGTCCCCATAAGCATTAGTGATTCATATTGTAGAATATCTTGTTAAATACAAATTTATCCCTCTGCTCAGAAAACAAGATTTGTCATCTCCATCAAACCAGCTGGTTTCCTAATATCTATAGAGAGTGTATTTCTAGGAACAAGTCTTTAAATCTCTGGCAAACGTCCCTAACTGGCATTTCTTCATCAAATGTGCACTATCTTTACACAGCCATGTGATTTTCCCTTAGAAATTTGTCTGTGAGTAACCATCACAAGAAGAAAAGATACACAATGTGTCCTCATTCACCCTGTAATCATCACTAATGTATTTACTCCACTGGTTACTGAATATTGAGAAGCCTCATTTCTGGAATCTCTAAATTTTATCACAAAGTAGGGATTTTTCCTCTAAGACTCTAACAAGAGAACTAGACTTCTAGTCTCCAATTCTTACCTTTACTTATTTTAAAAAAAAAAAAGCCTTAATTTAAGCTGGACATAAAGCTTGTGTCATAAGTATCACATTTCCAGCACTTTTTGGACCTAGGTGTGTTCATCTAACTAAGCTCTGTTCAATGAAAGTAAGTGAAAAGTGTCACGTATAACTTCAAAGACATGTCCTTAAAGTAAGAAAGTGTGCCTTTGTCCCTTTTTCCTCAGTAGACTGAGGAAGGGAGATGAGCTAGAGAGAAGGGACCTGGGTTCCCAGTGAAAGAGTAGTAGCACACTGACCCTTTCTTTACATGAGACAAACTTCGGTATGGTTTAAGCCACTGTTATTCTGTCATCTGTTATTCGGTCAATCCTAACCTTCTTTGAAAGGTTGTTCTGTATTCAACTAGAACCTATGGGCTGCATGTCTTGTCTCTCTTTTCTCTTGAACTTTTTCTCAGATCTACCCACTGGGAGGCATTGTTGAGAGAATGGAAAGTGGGATGGGGGAGACAGAGAAATAGAAAGACAGAAAGGGAGGGAGAGATTGAGATTTTTCTTCCTTGCTCCCTCCCTATTTCAGTTCCTTAAGGCAGCCGAGTTTCCTCCTTATGACTCTTAACTCTTGCCAGGGGACCTCTCCTGGCTATCTCCAGTTCTCACTGGGTCCTGATGATACTATTTTTCCTTTTTACCCTTTAGACCTTGGGTAGTAATGGTTTCCCACTATCATTCATCTCTGGTCAATTCAGTGAATTGTATGGGTAACTTTAGTCATACGCATACCTCTATAAATAGTCCTTTGAATAATTTCATTTAAACATTTTAATATAATTCTGTTCCCTACCAGTATATTGATTGAATGACCAACCGAGGTAGAAACCAATGTGAGAATTCTTACCTTCCTAGTCTTCATAATAAATCAATATGCTAGCATTTTCTTGACTCTTGCTTGGCAACCCATGAGAACTACATCTTAAAGGGCCATCCCAGCTAGAACAGTGGGCTGTCTTATGAGCTCTGTAAGTTTATCCCATGATCTTGTCTCAGATACTGTC
Organism: Glaucomys volans; assembly: GCA_020662805.1. Taxonomy (NCBI): domain Eukaryota; kingdom Metazoa; phylum Chordata; class Mammalia; order Rodentia; family Sciuridae; genus Glaucomys; species Glaucomys volans. The sequence goes on from JAJEJO010037312.1 coordinate 5,407, forward strand.
AGAAACAGAGACAGAAATTAATTTGTGTGCATGTGAGAGAGAATGCCAATAGTGTCATTACTGGAGAACAATTAATGTATGAAATAGTAGAAAGCAACAAGGTAAAGACCTTGAAAACCAGGTAGAAAAAGTTGCACTTAATTGGAAGTAATGGAAACTGGTCAATGTAAGGTGACATGACATAGAGCAATGTCTTATCAAAATTTATTTCACAAAGGTCAGGTGCTTATTATCCCTGACTTCTGCTTGCTCAATATTCTTTTCAGACCTTGTAAATGATCCATTCCTTTCTCCTGTCAACTCCCCACTGCAAAATGGGTAAATCTACCCTCCTTTAGAATGACTTAAAATACCTTTCACCACCTAGCTCCAACTAAGCTCCAGTGTCATCTCCAGTCACTTCCATCCACTGCCTTTTGCTACAGCTCCAGGGTTGGTCATCATTTCCTGATTTCACCATACATATGCAAGTTTCTGAACCTTTGCAGATGCTACTCCCTCTGACCTAGCACTGTCTAATAGAACTTTGTGTAATCCAGGAAAATTTATATGTCTCTGCTTCCCAGTGCAGAAGTCACCAGTCATATGTAGGAATGGATCATTTGCAATATGGCCAGCTCCAAGAAACTTAAATCTTAGCATTATTCAATTTTAATTCACTAAATGAAGAAAAATTTAAATTTCAATAGCCACATGTGGCCAGTAGCTACCATATTTGACACCATAGTTCTAACTGGAATATTCTTTGTTCTCTCCTCTCTTTATCCCTAATGGAGTTTAGAAAGCCCCTATTATCAAACAAGTTTAAATGTTATTGTTTTGCTCTAGCTTTCTGTGAGATTTAATTATTCTTGAAGTTGAGTGCTCCTTGTAATTCATGCATGCCTACATTCATCAGCCAGCATAGGGACTCTTTTCCTTCCTCACTGGAACCTTCTTATCCTCATTCTTTGTGCAGTATTATTTGCAGTACTTTAGATGAACCATGACCTCTTGCTTCTAGACCTCTTGCACATGCTATTGCCTCTGTCTTAAACATTCTTCCTTTTGCCTCTCTTGTGGTCAACGATTGCCTCAATATTTATCTTAGATGTCTCTTATCCCAGGAAACTGTCCCTTATACCATTCACCATGTAGAAAGTAACTCAAGATTTCGCCTTTCTAGATTCCCAGTGTCCTATATTTATACATCATAGGTCCCCATAGAGTACTCGGTGTACTTGGTAATCTATAGCTCCCTCTCTACTGTAAATCTCTTTGAGAACAAAGACTGTTTATTACTTGAACATCTATCACAATGCCCAGCACATAGTAACATGTACTGAACATGAGAAAATATGCCTGTTGGAACAGAGTGGAGAGTAAAGGGGAACTGTCCATGGTGCTGAAATAGCATAACTGGTCAGCATTTCAAACCCTATTTCCAAACTCTCTGGCAAAGTAGAAACTAGGTTATAGTGGCAAGGTTATGACATTAGGGAGGGAGGGAGGGAAGGGTGGAGAGGGAGAGAGAGAGAGAGAGAGAGAGAGAGAGAGAGAGAGAGAGACTCCCCAGAAAATATTTGACTGTTGTATCCAAATCATTGATGTTAATGAGAGAAGTCACAACCAGGAATGGATGGAATGGATGACACAGAAGCCCTAAGGAGAGCAAGGATTGTGTGGAGAGTCAACTTGAACAAGCACACTCACACAAGCTGGAAATGCATCTGGGCATACAGGGTGTGGCTGAAGTGGCAGTCTCAGTTATTCTTAAAAGGTAATACTTTATTTTTATTTTCTTTCTTTATTAAAACATCTGTTCTTCATGCTTCAATAGCAAATTAGAATTTATGTCCCCTATGTTGTAAGTCACATAGCTGATTTTCTGTGGAGGCTGTATAGGAGTATTGTCACTTTAATCACATCATTAATAGATAATTCAGTGAAAATTGAGTCATTGTCATGCTCTCTGGGTTGCTAAATTTCCCTTTTCTCAATTTTTCAGCACTCTTTCTCTGTTCCTCCCTCTCAGTTGATGACCTTTTTATTTCACCAAAAAACTAGAATTGATAAGAAAAGAACTTCCTTGTACCCAAAAGGAAACTTTTTTTTAAGTTAGGATTAGGTGGCTTCACACCTTTCCTTTCTTCTCACTAGAAAATTTTCCCACATGCCTGAACCAATCATGCATTTAAACTTTGAACACAATCTCCTCTCATCTATTCAGGGACTTCACAGCAGCATTTACACTCCCGCTGCTTTGAATATTTCCCTAATTCTAGATCATCTCCTATGCTTACAAATGGGCTTTAATATTTCCCAATTTGAAGACCTCTCCATAAATCTGTATCCCCCTTGTGTCAGTCAGCTTTCCATTAGTAACAAAAATACCTGAAATAATCAACTTATAGAGAGAAAGAGGTTCATATTGGTACACAGTTTTAGAAGTTCCAGTCCGAGATCAGATGCACCCATTGCTTTTAGGCCTCTGGTGGAGGTGCCAGATAGTAAAATTTCTCACCTTATGACCTGGAAACAAGAGAGAAAGAGAATGGGGCCAGGATCTCATGATCTCCTTTAAGGAGGAGCCTTCAGTCACCAAAAGACCTCCCATTATAACCTGTATCTTAAAGGTTCCACCCCTTCAAATGGCACCACCATGGAGACCAAGCCTTTAGCCCATGGACCTTTGGGGAACACTTATCCAAACCATACCACTCCTCTAACTACTAAGTCATGTTTGGTTGTTGTGGGGAGTTTTTTGTTTGTTTGTTTTTGCTCTTCTTTACAGCAAAACTTGAGAATGGTGGTGGCTGTGTCCACTTTCTCTGGCTCATTCATTTCAGGCTTTGACCCCACCCTGATTTTACTCATGTAAGGTCATTGTGGAGGACTGCCACATTGAAAGTCCAGAGGCCAGTTCTCACTCCTCTTCTTTCTCTACTTGTCACTACCATTTGGTACAAATGCTAAGTCCTTCCTTTTTGAAATCCTTTTTTCACGTGAGTTTATTTTTTCCTGATTTTTCTTCTACTTCACTAGGTATGCCTGTTTAGTTTTCTCTACTAGATCTTTCTCCTCCTCCTCCTGCAAGCCTCTGAAGGAGTAGTATCTATATTCTCTCTCTTGTGATCCCATTCAGTCCAACAGCTTTTGATAGCATCTATACACAGCAAATTGAATTCTCTAACCCCAACCTCCCTCTTGAACAAAAGACACATATAGTAAAGCACCTCCTTGAATCTCCACTCACATGAAGGTTGGTAGGGCAACCACGTATCCAAGCTTCCCAAGAATAGTTCTGATTTATGGCTCCTTTCCCTGTTTAAATATTAATTTCACTCATTTTGTTTAAAACTTCCTAGTTGGGATACTATGTTATACTTCCACCTGTAATTCATCTCCTTCTGCTGCTGTAAAAATTCACAAACTTTGTGACTTAAACCAACACAGATTTATTATTTTATACTTTCAAAGTATTTTCAAAAATCCAAAATGGATCTCACTGGGCTAAACTCAAGTTGCCAGCAGGGCTGCATCCCTTTCTGGAAGCTCAATGGGAGAACTCATTTTTTACTTTTCCAGAATCAAGAGGCTCTCTGCATTCCATGGTTTGTGCCCTCTCTTCCGTCCTCAAAGCCAATCACAACAGATTGTGCCTTTCGGACATCTCACCATTCTTCTTTCTCTTTCTTCCACATTTAAGGATTTCTATGACTGTGCTGGGCCTATCAGATAATCCAAAACAATCTCCTTATTTTTTGGATCAACTAATTAGAAACTGTAATTCCATCTACAACAGTAATTCCCTCTTGAAAGGTAATATAGCATATTCACAAGTTCTGAGAATTAGCACATGAATATCTGCAGGAGGCCATTATTTGGTCTTCCACTCCACCCAATAGTCTTTCTAAGGTTAGCAGGTCCAAAATTATCTCTTGATTTTCCTACAAACATCTTCTTCCTTGAAGTCATTCTTGAATCTTTCTTACACCCAAATGCCATAACTCCATATCCAATCTAAAAATAAATTCTAGAAGCACTACTTTGACCTCAGAAACAAACACCAAATTAAGCTGTATTTTATGCTCCCTCCAATCTGTTACCAGCTTACTCCAAACCACTGTCTGCTAAAGCTACTATTCCCTTTAAGTAAATAAAATTGCAAATGTAGGATCTTCCCAAGTTTTCAGTCCTTACTTTTTACAATACTTTTAAGGGATAGAAAATAAGTGACTGATATAATCTTCTTTAACTCCAGGGTTAGCTGGAGCACAGAATCTTCAGGGAACTATTGCCTGCTAACCTAAGCACAGGAGTGTTTATCACGGGGAACAATTTTCATCCTTAAGTGAAATTGCTTAATAATGATGCTGACTTTACCCTAGATCATTAGCCAGATACTGCCTGTGATTTATGAACACCTTTATTCTCTTCTGGACATACAGATTAGTTTGGATCCAAGAGGTTCATTATGTTTTAAATTATTAGTTTTGGTGATCTGCATGATCAATGCAATACCTAACACATAAGGGATTAATAGTTGGGATGTAGAATGTAGTATGGAAAGTACATGGTCTTAGTGCCATGAAGATTGAGAGTTAGTTTTTGTCTCTGCCACAGTACTACTGTGGTATAATCATGGACCAGGCATCAACCTCCTTGAGCTCCAGGGTCTTCATTGCTATTTGTGACATTGTTGTAGGCATCAGGAATTACGGAAGTAAAGCACTCAGCCCAGTGCCTGGGACATAGCAGGGACTTGATAGCACTGGCTATCACTGTCAATATTGTGACATATAAACTAGGAACTTTCCTAAAGTGACCTGCCAACTCTCTGATCCCCACTCAGTGCACATAGAGAGTCACTTTTCTCAGGTGAAGGACAGAAGGCTTTCAGAAGGCTGGTGGACTAGAGCAGAAAGATAATAGTACCACCCAACAGTGGAAATAAAAATTCTTATCTGTGGTTCCTACCAATTGCCTGACCTGTGTTGTTACTGCCTAGGACATTCTGATTATACAGTTTCCTTCTGCTCTGATATCACTGTCAAACTCCATGGTCCCTCTTTAATCTGTGAGTCTGACTTTGCTTGCTGAGATGGCTGAGTTTGTGCAGACTTCCATTTCTCCCATCAGACTGTCAGGGCATGACTATGCATGGGGAAACATCAACAACTCTGCTCCTTTTTTCTTCAAAGTCACTCATCTATGACCTCAAAAACACTTTCCTATGAAGCCATGTCTTATATAAGACCAAACTTGAGCAGGAGAGAAACCAGAATCTGCCAAGTTAAGCAGCCACTGCTCCTGGTCTCCAGGGAATGACACCCCCTGGTGTTGGCTGAATGCCTGCGGTCAACAGGGTAAGCTGCCTAATTCCATCTTGAGAGCTATGTATTTACAAAACAAGCCTTATATGGAAAGTCTTGTTTATCAGAAATTCTTTTCTACAAGAGGAGTTCTTTGGGTGAAATGAACGAGAGGGAATCAAGTTATTTAGAACATTCATCAGACAGAGGATCTCATTTTAATAAATCTAAGGTTTTGGTAATTATACAACATAAACTCCAAATGGAAAATAAAAGCCAAGTGGTGGGGAAGAGATGCCTCTACATGCCCCAGTCCCTCTGTATTTCTCTTTTAAACCTTTTACTTTAAACCTTTTACTCTAAACCTTTTACTCTTTTCCAGGTGTAACAAAGTCACATAATGGTTCATTTTCTCTGAAATCATCCTTGTGAGCTTTAGCCAGAGAAGGCACTTCCAGTCAGTCCATTTATTCTATGCTATGAATTGCATAATTTACATGAGCCACCTGGGGTCTGAGTCTCTCCTTCCCGTGGATGGATTATCCCATCAGACTCAATAAGAAGGGACTTGGAAGCTGTCTTTGGCTCTGGGATGCTACCATACTAAACCCACAACATCTTTGCATCCAGCTAGCCCAGGGAAAACTTCAAGGTGATTGTCAGAGATGGGGAAAATTCAATTATCAGAAGGGAAGATATGGAGCTGTCAAGTTCTTTGCTTGCATTTAAATTTCTTCATAGCCAAAAAGAAAATGTTTTTATGAGACAAATGTCCTTTTTCTATGCTTTGTAGAATAAATCACCCACTGGGGCAGTTCTGTGCCAGGATTTTGGAGAGTACTAAAGCATGGCAATAAGGAGATCTAATAATAGTGTTTGCACTAGACCCCAGGGGATCCCTGGCAGCCTCAATTACTCTAGTTCCTATTTTCTTTTGCCCTGTATTATCTGTAGTTGCCCTTGAATGCAGGGAGACTTTAAGTTAGAGAATTCAGATTTCCTCTTTCCTTTTCCCACAAAAAATTTCTTCTTCTCCCACCACATATTATACTGTACCTCATTTTGGATGATTCTGTTTGCTTAATTATTGTTTTCTCCTCTTAATTGCTAGCAGTAATCTAAGTCTAATATGCTTGCTAATGAGCACAGCTTTAAAATTCCACATGTAAAGATCTCTAAGAGCTGTTCTTTCATTATCGTCACTAAATGTTTCCATATGTATTCTCATTTGACATGTGTAGAGGCAAAAATAATAAAAACCATAAAGTGCTATGGAGATATGAGGAAGAACAATACTCACAAGGAGAAAGTCATGGCTTTAGCTTTGACTTGTAACTATTAGAGATGAAAGGTCCCTGGAAGATCTATTTGTTCAGACACTTCATTTTACATATGAGGAAACTGAGGCTCAGAAATATGCAAAGCCATTTGCTGAATCACAAAGTGGCACCAGACCCAAGGCTCCGAACTCCCAACCCTGTAAGATTTTGACTGTGAAGACTTGTCCTTAAGAATGCATCTGCATATGCTGCTGCTGGAATTGAGCTTTCACTAATAAATGCACCAGGATGTTCACCTTATTGGGGGATGACTGACAAATAAATTGTATGTAGCTAAGGTATACAACTTCATGTTTTTATGCATGTACCTATTGTGAAATAATCACTGCAATCAAACTAATTAATGCATACAGTACCTTACAGTTACTATTTTCCATTTTTAAATTGTTTTTTTTAATGAAAAACAAAAAAACATATATGTAATAAGGCCTCAATATCTCAAAAGAGATTTTCCTCAGACTGAGAAGTGGCATTTACAGAGGGTTTTGAGAAAATTCATAGACTAGAGCTGTTTGCACAACTGCTGTTGAATTATTAAATGGCAGAACTTCAGCCTGAGTGCAGAAGACAAGTTGGCATCTTCTGTCTTACTTTCCATCTGTTAACTTCTTTACTTACACAGTATCTGCTGAGTGTTCAGTGGCCATTGCTGTAACCCTGAGCTGTTGTGTTGCAGCTGTGCCAATAAGGTCAAGGACAGCTTCTCTTTTCATGCATGTGTCTGTAGTATTTGAATCTGTACAGTCCCCCAAAGGACATATGTTAAAGGCTTTGTCCTCAGCTTGATGCTTTTGAAGGGAATGGATACCTTTAAGAGATAGGAGATATTGGAAGGTTTAGGTTATTGAGAGCATGCCTTTAAAGGGGATTGTCGGACCCCAGTGTCCTCTTCTTTTTTCACTTCCTGGACATGAAGTGAGCAGCTTTGCTCCATTTGCTACCAGTCATGCCATTTGCCGTGAGTCCAAAAGCAACAAGGCCAACCCATCATAGATAGAATCCTCCCAAACTGTATGTCAATATAAACCTTTCCTCTTTATAAGTTGATTATCTCAGATAGTTATTGTAGTAACAGAAAGCCAACTAACACAGTGTGTGCATGTGGGTATGTGATGTGTGGTGCCAAGTTGTGCTGGGGCTCCCAAAGAACCATACAATTACAAAGCAGCTCCACCCTGACACCAATTCACTAAAAATAAAATAAATTTAAATTAAAGCAATCTCATGGTTGTTGTATATTAAATAGAAAATATTTGTTAATGATAAACCAATGCTTGAAAGGATATAGCAAAAAGCTGTATAGTATGAAGTAGTAGCATCAATTTGAAATTCGGCTGGCAGCAAGTTTCAAGTATCTTAAGATTATTCAGCCTTTGATCTAATCATCTTATCTCTAAGAATTTACGCATAAGAAAAAAATCAAGAAGAAATGTCTATATGCCTCAAGATATTCATTCCCAAGTTGTTTCAAACCGCCTAAAATTAGGAGCAACAAAGAATTCCAAAAAGAGAAGAGTTTATTTTAAAAATAAATAAAAAGCACATTTTTAATATTATATAGAAAAGTATATGTGCTTGTAAAAGATCACAAAAGTCAGAACGTACAAATGGTTTTACTGTTTTATTTATTATGAATTTAAGTATATAAAATATATTCAGGAAAAGTAGTATTTTGTGAGAATAGTAAAGTTGTGGATTATTTTCTCCACTTACCAGATTTTTTTTCCATGCTAAAAAAAGATAAAAAATTGCTCCATCAGTTTGTCAGTTGCTGGACCTGATTATTATATTTGTCATGGATAATGTCTATATGATGCAGCGGAAGTCCATGCTTCCAGATTAATTGAGTTCAAAAGCCTGGTTCTACCACCTGATAGGTGTGTGATCTGGGGTTATTTATGTAGCCTATTGAAGCTTCCATTTTTTTCCTCTATAAAATGGGAAATCATGAAAACATCTGAGCTTTGGGGGAAAGAAATTTAATTTCTCACATCTCCAAGGGTGAACTGGGTGGTGAAGTTTCCACACAAAACTTAGTAGAGAAACATATCACACCCTAAGTTGTGGCAGAGGCCAAATCAAAGGTTCAGACAAAGCTGTAAGTATGGGTAGAATCCCAGTCCATAAGCCAGAGAAGCAGACCCAAAGCCTTCTTCCATTACAGGAAAAAAAAAAGTAGGCCCTGCCCCAAGAGCAGCAGAAGGGGTCCCTAAGGGCAGGAGCAATAAGTTGAGAGGTAAAGGAATGACGGTCCTGGGGCAAGGGTTTAACTTCAGTTTGATATTTTTTTCCTGCCTGCCTGCCTTCCTTCTGGCCTTCCTTCCTTTTCTCTCTCTCTATCCTGTATCTTACCTGTCTACTGTATATTTTAATTTTTGTTATTTTGAAAATATCAAACCTATTCTAAAGTAGAAAGAATGGTATAACAAACTATGTATCACCCAGCTTCAACACAGATGTTTCATCTAGTATCCCACTCACACCTCCACCCTGAATGCTGCTAAAATAATAATTTTATCACTACATATGAGGGTACTTCTATATGTATCTCTGAAAGATATAGGCATCTACATTTAATATGCCCACACATAATTATCATAACTAAAATGTTAGCAATGATTCTTCAGGGTAGCTCTCACGGTCTTCTCCTACAGAGAGGGGAGTTAGAAGACCCACTGTTTTTAAAGAGTCAGAACTGGGCACCCTGAGAACCCAGACTCATCTCTGACATCACCCACATCTTCCCCCAGTACCACAGAATGGGCAGCTCTGAGAGCAGCCCAAGTCCTCATCTCCTGGTAGAAATGTAGTAGGGACAGCACAGAGCTTTTCTGCACATATGTACTGAAAAACCAAAGTAAGGACTCACACTCTGGAGAAGTCCAGAAAAGAGATTCAAAATAAATAGTCTAAGAGGATGCTGGAAGGGAGTGGTTTTCAAACTGTAGTCCATGGAACCCGGGGTCACTAAAAGGGGAGGAAGAGGCAGAGGCAGGATCAAAATGCTGGGCTTTAACCAATGCCTTCACTTCTGTTTAGTCTACTGTGTTTCTAGAACAATATCATATGAAGAACTTGCTCTGTATCAAAATAAGGATCTTTGCTGAAGAGGTTCTTCTGCCGTTCAAGGAGGTTTCTGTACAGAGATACTGGGAGGTGGGAGGGTATGAGACAGGGACCCTGAGACACAGCCTCTGGCCTCCAGCTGACCTCAATGTCGACAGGAGCCTCAGATACAAAGTTTGCAAAATGAAGACAGCACAGGTCTTTGTGCAGATTAGATGAAACAAAGTAGGCAACCACACCCAGTGCATATTGGGCATTTGTGCATTTTAGTTGAATATGATCTAAATACATCTGCCAAACTAATGAATTTCCACATTGAAAAGCCTACAAGATACTACTTTTCAGGAAATATGGAAAAACAGATTGTCATTTCTGCATATTTGTGCATGTTCATTTACATAAATTACTATGTGGCCCTCCCAATGACCTAATTCTAAGCATGCAGAATAAACTGACCTATGTCAAGAGATTCCAGCGCAGCACCCACAGGGACAGGTGAGGTGGGATTGCAAAGGAAGAACCTCTAAGGAATTACGTTCCTGAGCATGATGTGACCAGAGGTAAGCAAACCTAGTGATAACTGTCCCAGATGCTGGGAAAGTTTGGTGGCCCTGAGGCTGGAATTCTTCCCGAGTACAGATTTTTCCTTTACTGTGTTTTCCTGGGGAGATTAGACTTACTCAGAGACATTTTGAAGTGTGATTCATAGTGATTTCATCTGCATAAAATCAGGGCACAAAGCTCTCCTCTCCCAGGGGATGCTTCCCTGTCATTATTTGCCATGATTGATTCACCGCTGCATATCAAAGACATGGGTGGCCAAGGGCCCTAGTTTGTATTTTGGTTTTTGAAGTGAGCAGAAAGAGAAGGGATGAGGACACAAAGTGAGGGCAGAATTTTGGGTTCACCAGGCAGAGCCCCACATCCTGGAGGCAAATTTGCCTTTTGCTGAAGCACAGCTGAGCTCAGCTGGAGCAAACAATGTCCTTTAATGTATCACCCTGTCAGAGGCAGCCATGTGGATGGGGTTTTCTGGATCCTTCTCTGGCATCCAACATCCCAAGAGTGCCATTCTCTGTTCCCCCAGGGTAATGGGCTGTGACTTTTGCCTGACAAAATTGCCTTTGCCTCCCCACTCAGTGGAACAAAACCTGGCACTTGGCACAGATCAACTGCCACTCCCTAGCCCCAGTAATAAAAACAGGAGTGACATGTTTGCCTGGCACTTGTCAGCACCGAATTCTGACAGAGTGAATTTCTCTAATCCTCTGTTGTCATGGAGCTGTGGAAATAGGAGCCTCCCCCTGGGGTATGCCCAGGTGGAACCACAACCATGGGCAGTAGTGTGAGTGGAGGGTTTCCTCTGGCTCCTCTTGACATTAAAATTTAGACTCAGGGGCCAAGGGTGTGGCCCAATGGTAGAGCACTTGCTTAGCATGCTCTCGATTCTGGGTTCATCCCCAGTACTGAAAAAGATAGAGACTCAGAAGGTTCTTGCCCTCAACTCACATATGGGCTCAGAAATCACACTCACAGAAGGGCTCAGACACAAGACCTCACAATGTGGCCTCACCCCACACTATTAAATTCTTCTTTTTATCCAGAACACTAATTTTCCTAGAAAATATTCTGTTGTATTAAATTGATTTTAATAAAGCAGTTTTTTAAAAAGGAAACCCAGTTTCTTGAAGAGATATGGGTCCCTAATATTAAAGGAGATCATAGTTTTCCACAACAATTGCTCAAAGGAAAAAAATTAGAATTCAAAGTTCTTAGGCAGAACTGTCAGCTTTGGGCAATTGAAATAGTAAAGAAATATTTTAGGACCAAGGGTAGAAGGAATGGTCTGTCTTGTGAAAAGAGGATATAATTTTTCACCTCTTACAGACAATTCTATCATTCCCCAAGGACAATATCATTATCAAACACAAGAAGAAAAGTGGCCACAAGTTTCCAGTGCTCGGGTCAAGGTTGGACCTGAGAACTCGAAAGCAGGGATTGAACCAACCCTACAGTCTAAAGAAAACCAGAAAAGATAAAGCTACTGGAGAATAGCCAGAGGAAACGGTCTGCATCTATAATGAGGAGTGCCTGTATTCATCCCAAGTAAGCAAGATGAAAGGAGAAGAGGTGATAACAGAAAAAACTACTTCCATCCTGTTTTCTGGGACTACCTCACCCTTTGCAGACACTCTTTTTGAAGTCATAGAAACATTCTTTTTTCTTTTCCATCTTTTAGAAAGACTAAACAAGTCCAGTCCCAAGTCCCCTTGCATATCCTGTCCTGTTTCAAAAAATACAAAAGGGCTAGGGATGTGGCTCAGTAGCTAAGTACCCTGGATTCAATTCCTGGTGAAAAAAATAATTGAAAATCGGGGACTGGGTTTGTGGCTCAGTGGTGGAGCACTTGCCTAGCATGTGTGAGACCCTGGGTTTGATTCTCAGAACCACATAAATAAAGGCCCATCAACGACTAAAAATTTTTAAGTGAATAATAGTAATAATAATTGAACATTGAAAAAACAAGTTTAACAATAAAAGTCCTTTTTCTCCATCTTACTGGATTTTAACATGCTTGCCTTGTATTTAGCACTAATGATAACTCCCTCAAGGGGAAGTTATGCCTTACCTTAGCTTCTGAGACACTCCTCCCTTTGAGATTTCCTGCCAGCTCTCTGTTTGCTTCCTTAGAGAACCCTTTATGATTTTATCTTTCCCAGTTTATTTATCAAATATCGATGTTTATCAGATTTTCCATCAGCCCTTTACTTACAGTCTCAGGATGCTTTCTAAGGCTGTGGTTCCAAGTGACATTTATATACTGTTTTGCCTTCAATTCTGATCCCTTTTCTGTTATTAAGACAGATAACCCATTTTATATCTCCTCAAAGGTCCCACACACACCCCAACTCATCATGTACAAAATGAACTTCCTCTTCACTCCCTATGTTTACTCTCTGTTCTTCTGTTGTCTTGAGAAGTACCTCACTTTCCATCGAGTTGCCAGACTTCTAGAACTGAGCATCATTGCTTTTCATCCCCTACATCTAATTGCTCATTAATTTTGTAAAGCTTTCCTTTTACATTGCTTCTATAAACATTCTGTCCTCTTTATTTCCCCCAGCCAACTGTGGGAGGCAGAATCCTAAAGATGCCTCTCCCAAGATCCCCATCCAATGGTTAGTCAAACCAACCTAAGTACTTATGTGAAGAATTTTCGCATAATGTCCCAGAGAAGACGTCAAGATACAAAGATTATTCAGCTTCAGTTAATCATAGGAATCCTTTAAAAGTAGAGTAGAAAAGAAAGTCAAAGACATCCAAAGCATGTGAGGGATTGAATGCACCATTGCTGGCTTTGAAGATACAGGGGACCACCTGCTGAGGAATGTGGGCATCCTTTAGAATCTGAGCAAGACCCTCAGATAAGAGCCAGCAAGAAACAAGGAATTCAGTCTACCAACCACAGGAACTGAATTCTGTCAACAAGCTGATGAGCTGCAAAGAGGACCCTGAGCCCCAGGTGAGTACCACAATCACAATCAATGATACCTTTTAACCAGTGACACACCAAGAAGACAGCTGGCTGTCAAGACTCCACGCTGCTGCAGAAACTGAGATCATGGAGGGTAAGTTCACCATTACATTTGGGG
>JAJEJO010037317.1:0-12618 GCA_020662805.1 Glaucomys volans
AAAACAAAACTCGTCTCCAGCCTCCTCGGCTCCGCTCTCCCTGGGTGATGCACACCACCACTGCGTTAGCGTCGTGCCCGGGGTGCGTTTTCTTTCTTGCGGGAAACCTGACTCGCGTCCCAAATCGTGCGGGCACTTTCCAAAAGGGCTACGTCCCTCGCTCCGCGCCGAAGCGAGGGCCTCGACGGTCTGATCCGGTCCCTCCGCCGAACGGGCAGCTCGCCCGGCCCGCCACGAGGGCGCGCGAGGAAAAATGAAGGCCCCGTCCTCCCGGCGCGCTCTGCGCCTGCGCGCTGCGCGCCGCCCCGACCCTCCCGGGAGCCGTTACGACCGTTGAGGGAGAAGAGAGAGGCAGCGGCGCCGCACGGGCCCCGCCCCGCCCCGCGCTGGAGCGCGCGTTTCCGGCGAGCCCGGCTCCGGCCCTGAGAGTCCGCTCCAGGCCGTTGCGGACCGCGAGCCGCTCCGCAGGCTCTGGCCACGCTCCGTGCTTTCCCTCCAGCCCTTTGTGTCCCGGCGCGCGTCGGAGAGGACGCGGGAACGCGCGCTGCGCCGTGCGCCTGCGCAAGAGGGCGGCGCGCCCCGCCCGGAGTCGGGGTGCCCCGCCCTCGCCCCGCCCCCGCCCGCCATTTCGTGCTCGAGCGCCTCGTCCGGGCCGGCGCGCCGCCTCCGCATGATGGACGCCCGGAAGCCGCTTCAACAAAGCACCGGGAGCCGCCGCCGCCGCGAGGGCCGCGGGCTCTTCCGACGCGGCGGCGCCACCTGCGGTGGGGCTGCGGGCCGACCCGACGCGCTCGGCCTCGCGTGTGCAGGGCGCCGGGTGTGCGCCTTCCCGTGTGCGCGCTCTGCAGCGTGCTCGCCGCCTGACCTGCACACCCAAGTCGCATGTGCACCGCCAGGCCGGTGGATCTCCTGGGTGGCCACGTACCTCCTGGGACCTGGGCGCGTCTGCACCTGGGTTTGCCCAAGTCTGGGTGTTCAGGAGCGAGGTGTGCACGAACCTGGGGCATACCCGGACGCGTGCATTCGCAAATCAGGTGTTTTGGAGGCCCAGGGAGGTGGGCGGACCTGCAAGTGCAGGTCCTGCCTCCAGCCTGTGAACCACGAGAACTGTCCCGTTTGTGGCCTATTTGGATTCATTTGCTCTTCCAAGTTTACATGCAAGTTTACATAAGCATCCTTCCCGCCCCTGGGATTTCTCGTCCCCACCCCGCGGTGATTCTTAACCTTTCCTTTATTACTTCCTCACCGACCTTTGGGCTCTTGCAGTGTTGTGAGCACTGGAGACAAGTGACTTGGAGTGACCAGGAGCACAAGCCGGTGGGGGGAAACAGAAAAAGCTACGGCGTCATGATGCAGCTGTGAAGGAGGCTGTCTGGCTCCTCACGGACGGGCAAAGAGCTCTGGAGGAAGTGGAAGACCAGTGTGGCCGGCCAAGGCCTAGTGCGGAAGGATCGGGGTCAAGGCCCAGGACCGCGCCCGGAAGGGGCCTCCCAGGCATTTAATTGCATGGAGGGAGCAGATGAGGTTTCTAAGCAGAGATGTTAGAAAGGGGGCCTGTTTGTTGACGGGGGGAGGTGCAGGCAGAAGACTTGGGAACCCCATCTGAAAATAAAAAATGCAGCTCCTCTATCATGCCTCCAGCTTCCCATTGAGAACATCAGTCCACAACATCCCCAGTAAGTCATTGAGCCCCTGTTCGAACAGGTGTCCCAAGAGAGAACAGGCCACTTCCTAGGACAGCTGTAGGCCACATCATTTCCATCTGAAATAAATTTTTTGTCCACCCAAGGATTTGGGGGGGTTGGGCTTTCCCTTTGTTGCCCAGGCTCACTTTGTTGTCCTGGATTCAAGTGACTCCTGCCTCAGCCTCCTGAGTAGCTGGGACTACTGGCCCTGGCACAAGAGCCCTTGCTGGCTTTGGACATCTTGATTCAAGATGGGCGGGCCACACTGCCTCCCCACTAAGGGAGTGGAGTACATCCTCCCTCTCCTGGTCTCTCCACAGTTGGACCAGGCCTGGGCACTTCAGTTCTGTGCAGGGTGGGAGTGGACTCCTGGGCATCAGCTGCAACACTTCTCAGAGGGGGGCGGTCACTCCAGCTGTCCATCACAGTGGATCCATCCTACTGAGCGCTGACACCACAGCAGAGCAGCTCTGCTCACCTGAGAGGCAGGTCCTGGGTCCAGCAAGCTGGCTGTGATCCGTGTCACTCAGACATGGCATGTGGCAGGTTTTGCCACCATTTAATCCATCAGCAGGGCCAAAGGCTGGAGACCCAGAGGGCCGCATTGGGGCCTTATCTTAAGAGGGTGAGGTGGTCTTCCCTCTCCTGCTGCACAGGCAAGTCTCAAATTTCTCTAAAAGGTCCCAGGACCTAGGAGATGCCATCATCCCTTGGGGGCCCCTCAGTGTAGGGCCTCCAGAGGCCAGAACTGCCCCCCCTGAAGGCTACCCTGAGACAGGGTGCTGAGCATGGTGTCTGTGCCCAGGAAACTCCTGGTGGGGACTTTCTCTGGCCTCTGACCTCCAAAGGGACCACAGTTAAGGGAGGAGGGGTCCTTCGAGAAAGGACACTGCTGAGGAATAGGTGCCACCCTGTGCTGCTGACCTCCTGCAGTGCTCTGTGGCTGTGTTCGGAGACTATATGCCTGAGTAAATAACTTGACGGAAAACTCCAGAAGGAAAGCAACCCGCAGGGACCTTTCCTCACCCACCAGAAGGCAGGTTATGAAATGTTTGCCCTCTAAGCAGTAGCTGGGAATTGGACGCTTCCGTGACAACACCAAGAAATAAGCCTTTGCTCTGGACTCCTGGAGAGGTCCCCGAGGGACAGAGAGTGGCTGCTTCTCCTGGGTGGGTGGAAGTCCCTCTGGGAGACAGCTTTCCAGGCCACCACAGAGACTCCTGGGTGTGGCAGCTCCAAGATCTCAAAGCCAAGATGGCCAGTCCTGGTTGTCCCCAGGCATGTCCTGCCCTGGGAATCAGGGAGCCCCCCTCCCACACAGTTTGTTTGGGAAGTGAGGAGGAGGAGACACCCTGCCAAGCAGTGTCCCCTCGGGCAGAACAGCAGGAGGACCACCAAGCAGGCCAGTGCACTTCCTGCATTGGGGTGGGGTGGGCCAATCCCCTGGGGTGGGCCAGTTCCCCTACCAGGGCCTCAGGGCGGTTCCTCCTGGGTCCAGCTGCCCTAGCCACCGCCCGCCAGGGAGGAGGCCTGGGCGGGGAAAGAGAGAGGGAGGGACCCAGCAGAGCCACTGCCCAAGGCTGCGGGCTGAAGACACAAACATTTCCTTATGTGGTGGCTTTATAGGCTTAGGTGGGACCCAAGCAGCTACTAGGGACAGCCAGACGTGTCCTGGGTGATCACAGTCCCTGCCCACCAGGATCCCACCCTCAGCCTGAGAACACAGTCCCCCTATCTTGCTCTTTGTCTGCAGGAGCACCTCCCAGATGCCCCTAGGAGGAAGTGGTCGCTGCTTGGCTAGACCCTCTCCTCTACCGCCCACCTCCACCATGTTTGTGAGAGTGTCCCTGGAAGTCCAGGCAGGGACCCCATGTCTGAGAGGACAGGGTGAGCAGTGGGCTGGCAGGCCCCTTGCCCCCCCCAGGCCCACTGACACTGGCACAACTCGGCGCGCTCTATTTCCCTAGACCTTGGGAGCTATATTTGGTCATGGCGGATAGCAGGGTGACTCATGGGAGGGATGGCCCTGGGATACAAAGCCAAGGAGCTGATCACTGGAGATGGGTTCATTTCTGTTCCCAGGCCTGCGGCAGGCTCCAAGCCTCCAGAGTGCTTGACATCAAAGCTGGAAGAGACGGCGACCTCCCATGCAGGGGAGATGCAGGACAGAGACCTCAGCAGGCCCTCGAGCTGCTTCAACCCTCCCCACCCCCCCAGGTCCTGTGGTGTTTACTCTGGGCCCCTGAATTCTTCAGATTGCGGCATTTAAGCAGACTTCCCGGTGGGATGTTTTAGGCTTGGGGGGTTTTTGGTTTGTTTTTTTTTTTTTTTTTTTTTGGTAGTACTAGGGATGGAATCCAGGGTCTCCACATGCCAGGCAAGCGTTCTATCATTGAGCTCCATCCCCAGTCCTTTCTATTTTTTATTTTGAGACAGGGTCTTGTCTTGCTGTACTGCTCAGGCTGACCTCCCATTCGCCATCCTGCCTCAACCTCCAGAGTGGCTGGGATGACAGGTGTGCGCCAAGCACCCTGCCCAAGGGATGCTTTACAGCGGGGCTTCTGGTGGGAAGTTGGCTTGCCCTGCGCATCTCTTAACTGGTCTGGTTTCAGGGAGGATCATTGAACCTGCATCACAAAGAGAATCCCAGTCTGGGAGGCCTTTGCCTGTTCCACCCTGCCTGGCTAAAGGGAAGAAAACTCCCTGCCTCTGGCTCCCAGGGCTCCTCCACCAGCTTCCAGCCCTTTGATCCCTGCCCCTCATCTCTGAACCACAGGGCTCGGAGCCCCAAGCCCCTTTCCCGGCCACTGCCCTTACTGTCTGACACTGGGAAAGCACCTCCTGCCCCAAGCCCCAGCCCACCTTGCTCTATCCTGGGTCAGTGGGGATCGGCAGAGTCCAGGTCTCCCAGTTCAAAAACCACTGTTCTGTGGGACACTAGGTTCCAGGAGCTGAAGTAGGGAATCCTGTTCATGTCAGTGGTGGCTGGGCACCAGCTTGGGAGGTTGAGACGGCTGCAGCAACCTGGACCCTCCGCAACTTAACGAGACACTGTCTCAAAACAAAGACTTTTAAACAAAGGACTGAGGATGTTGCTCAGCAGTAAAGCGCCCCTGGGTTCATTTCCCCAGAGTCCCCCTCCTTACCCAGTGTGCAGTTTACCATCAGGTAAACTGTGGTTTCTGGACACTCGACATTGGGGAGAATCTCTGAGGAACCTGGAGAAGGTGGATGAGGAAATGGTTTCTCTGAAATGTGAGACATCCGGCTGTCCGGACAGTGATCAGACAGCCCCGCCCTGGTGTTAGGAGGGACCTTGGTCCTCATGTCCTTAGCAGACCACCTGGAGCAGACATCTCTCCTGCGGCACTCCTTGATTGTTCCAGGGCACTCACCACCCCTGGTGTCCTCTGTCCCTGTGCGGAATGGAGAGCTTCCTTCTTTAGTGTCTGTCCTGGTGGTCCTGACTGTGCCTGGCCACTGTGAGATGGCAGGATCCAGGGTCAGCTCCCCGCTGAATCCCAGTGCCTCCCACAGAGCTGGTGTCCAATGGAGGTGTTGTCTGAGTGCAGACAAAGCAATATTGAATGTCAGGCACGGTGCCACCTTGAAGCCGCCCACTCTAAACAACATCAGCTCCCCCATCACCTGTGATGCCATTTCCAGAACACTCTTCCTTTCTACCTGCTGTCACAACCAGGTCACTGCTTCTTCTGAGTCCCTGGAGTGACTCAGTTCTCCAGGCATGTCCTGAACAGCACAGAAGTGGAGTGGGGCGCCTCCTTGCCCGGTCCCCAGCCCCCCAGGCCTCATTTTCAGCACCTCTCTCTGAGCCCCAGGCACACCCACAGCCTTCACGTCCACAACCACAACAGAGAGGAGAGCTCCGTGCCACATGCAGGAATGGCGCCATCCCTTTGGATAGGACCGTGATGCCAGGGGCCTCTCAGGGTTCTGGACTGGGCAGTGGGCAGTCCCGGCCCTCCTGGGTGGACGTGCTCTTGGGTCTAGCCTCTGATTATAAGCAAAGACGATGCCAGGGCGTGCCCTGGCTTGGTTTTCTCAGGAGCAATAACTGGCCGTGGGGCTCTCCTCCCCAGGGCCCAGGCTGAGATCCATAATCTGAGGCGCCTGCTGCTGGCTGGTGGAGCCCCTTAGGCCCTGGAACCTCCAGAGCCTGAAGCTCAGCATTGCCGGCCCCCCATAGCTGCACAGGTGTGGGCAGTTGTGAATACGTGGCTAGGTCTGTGTGTTTGTTGACTGACTCCTGATGGTGGAAGGAGGGGACCCATCCCTGTCAGGAGCTGGCAGATCTCAGACCCACCTAAGACTCCTGCTCCTCCCTGCCCCTTCACAGTTTGAAGCTAGATCAAGGTCCACTTTTCACTCCAACGCCCAGGTCGTGGGTCAGACCCCCAAGGCTGCCTGCTATCTGGCAGACTTCAGCCCAACTGGGACCAGGCCCCATCTGAAGCAGCAGGTCAAGGGCAAGTGGAGGATGGGGTCCACAAAGTCCTTCCAGGAAGGATCCGGGGTCTCCGCCCAGAGACATTCTCCCCTGAAGGAGTTTTTTGCCATGGGAAGTACCCACCTCTTCTCTACAGAGTCAGCCTGCCAGCGGGGAGGTGGGCTTCACTGCAGGCCTGGTGCAGTGGTGGGACCCTCAGGGAGGGTCCTGGGATGGAGTGGGGCGTGGAGGGGAGGGCAGGACTGCTGCTCCCTGCTGACCCACCGCAGAATCACTGTGACAGAGGAGCCTCAGGAACCAAGGTCAGTGTGGGGCAACTGGGGTGAGGAGATGGGCCCTGGGGAGGTGGCTTTCCAGGTCCCTGAGCCACACCAAACCCAGCTCCACAGGCTCCCCTACGCCAATTCTGTCCCAGCAGATGTGGCTGGCTCAGTTGAGTTCCAGGAGGACACCCGCTTGGCCCATGCCACAGGGCTAACCGGGGTGACCAGTAAAGGCCACCTGCCCAGGTATGACAAGCAGAGCAGACCCCACTCCCAGACTGCATTCTCCCCTCACCTGCCCCCACCCACAGTGTGACCCATGCACCCCGTGTCTTCCCCAGGCTGCTGGTGGTGTTGATTTGCAGACGCGAGGAACTGCCTCCTTGGCCCCGCCCTCAGGAGCTGCCCCAGGCCTTGGACCCCCCAGAGCACACCTGCAGTCCCAATGAAGGCAGGCCGCAGGGTTCCAAAAGCCCCAGACAGGTTCTCAAGGTCTGGGTTAAGGTTGGGCTCTGACCCCAGCTGGCTGGGTGACCTTGGACAGGTCATTCTGCTAGTGACCCCCATTCCTTGAGCCTCCCACTAAAATCCTTGAAGTCCACTTCTGGCCAGAGAATGTAATTCTTCTGATTCTAGGAGAGTGGGCCCAATGGAACCGCAGCTGGTGGAAAGGACAGGGAGAAAGTCAAGACCAGGGCCTGGGTGTGAAATGCAAAAATGACCCATATGTAAGTCAGCCAATGTCAACCATCTCCTAGGACAAGGTCCAGTCACACCCAGGTGCTCCAAAGAATGCTCATGACTTGACCACTGGGTATCCGGAAAAGGTGGAGGTGGCCTGGGCCCCTGAAAGGGCCCGGTGGTTTGACCAGCAGGGGACAGGCCCAGCTGGAAGCCAGCCTCCCTCCTGTGGGCCAGAGCCTGTGCTCCTCTGCAAGCACAGCATTCTGCCCCTTTCTAGTCACTTGTGTCCCCGATCATCCTGCAGACTGTCAGCACATCATCCCCCAAGCCAAGGAGGAATGCCTTTCAGTCTGGGGATGACGTGGCACAGATCCAGGAGGAGCTGGCTGCTGCTCTCTCCGCAGGGAACACTAAGGACCCGGAAAGGGCCTGGAGGCCAGGCTCACAGGGCTCTTCCTGAATGAAATACCCGGGGGGTAACAGGGAGCCAGTCTTGGGCCTCTGTCTCCAAGGATGCTGGGCAGGGTGACACCAGCATGGGGGAGGGGTGGCTGTTCCCCAGGGCTGCACAGGCAGGCAGCTGGGCCACGAGGGCCCCGGGGAGACCCAGATGTTGTCTCTTTCAGCTCACTGCTTCCCAGAGTGTTAGAGGGAGACAGGAGGCCATGAGGAGGACAGGCCCCTCCCACCACGAAGCAGTCAGGAAGGGACAGCGGGCCATCTGTTCCCAGGCAGCCTGGGCCAGGGGAGGGGCTTCCCCGGACTAGCAGACAGGGCCGCCCTCAGGCCAGAGGGGGACTTCAGGGGTTTTAGTGGGAGGCTGAGTGGACTGAAGAGGAGCTGGATTCAGAGCCGCAGAGAGTGAGCCTCAGTTGAACCCTGGGAATTTGAGGGAAACAGAGGCCTAAAGGGAGGCAACTGGAGAGGGAGGGTCCACCCAGCTGGGGAGTGCGCCCAGGATGCTCCTGTCCTGGACTTGCCTGGCAGTCTCAAAGGCCTTCCAGACCCTGGGCAGAGGCCCCCACCAACTAGCCCTCCCCGTCAGCACCTCACTTCCTGCTTCTGCACCCGAAGGTAGTTCCCAGCCCATCTCCAGGGAGGAGGCAGAGGCCTGGCAGACCCATCAGCAGGTGCCTGCTGCCTGTTCTGTCCTATACCATCCCCCATCAGGGACACTTGACTCCACCATTAAGCTCCACTGAAGCCACCCAAGCCCCTCTCATGTTACCACGAGGCACCAGAGCCCATCTGCCTCCCAGCTCTCTCTGCCATGGCCACACTCTTGAAGGACGCTCCAACGCCCACCCCGCTTCCTCTTTCCTTCCTCCGCTGCAGCCCGTGGCCATCCTGCAGCTGCTAAGTCTGCACTCTGCAGCCTGGCTGGTCGTCTGTCCTTAAGACTCCTCCTCCCTGCTCCCAGGCGTGCCCAGTCCCTGGGTGTCCAACTCGGCACCCCTGGCTTCACTGCCAATCCCTCTGTCCACCTGGGTCTGGATGCTGTGCTCTCCCTCCAGGAGTGGCAGAGGGTGGGGCCGTTGGGTACAAGGGCCCTGGTGTCAGACACCTGGGTTTCAGGATTCCTGGTTACCCGCCAGCTTGGTGGCCTTGGGCAAGCTCCCTTACCCCTCCAGCCCTGATGTCCTCAGGCATGAGCATGTAACCGTAAAGTGACCTCCCAGGGCCCGAGAGGATTTGGAAACACAGGCGCAAGGCAACTGTTGCTCACAGAAGAGCCAGAGGGCACTCTGCCTCCCGGTCCTGGCACTGAGCTCTAGTGAGAGTAGCCCACTGCAGGGGGCTTCAGGCATCGGGGCTGACTTGGGAATCCCAGGGGTTGAGACACCTCACACGCAGCAGCCTGTTACTCCTCCCAGCAAAAGGTGAGGCATGTTCTGCGAGGCTCAGCACAGAACATCGTGTCTTCTCTGCTACTCACACTCAAGATCAGATCCCCCAGCTCCAGCCCCCTATCCTGGGCATCTCCACCGGAACCCTGGGGCCTGAGAGGTGGGGGCTGGCAGCAGATGGGTTAACTCCTGGCCTGGCTCCTGGAAGGGCTGCTTCATCATCCTGCAAACCTGGGGGCTCCCTGCCTCCCCTGAGGCCTCCAAGTGGCACAACCCTCCCCTCACATGCATCCCCCACCACTCCTCTGACTGAAGGGGACAGAGGGCTCCCCCAGGTGGCCAATCGTGCCAAGGCTGGAAGCTGGGGAGTCCTACGAGAACTTGCCTCAAACATCTGGCCCCTTCTGCCCCATAAATACACCTGCTTGGTCAGACCAGGTGTTCTGTTTGGGGATTTGGAAAATCAGGTCCCCTGGGTGCACAGTTGTGTTGGCAGGACACAAGCCAGGTGGGCAGCCCAGCAGTCACTAAGTACTCTCAGCAGGCTGGGGACTGCCTGCAGCCATGCTAACGCTGCAGAGTCTGGTCTAACAGGTTGTATGTGTCACCGGCCTCGGGACACAGAGACATGAACACCAGAAGCCCTCCTGGAACCCAAGCCCTCCAGGAAACACCATCAAGGACCGCGTGCCTTCTGCTGCACCACCTGGCTCCAGGCATTCCATCCTTGCTCCATTTGTTTCTCACAGCAATTCAGAAGGGAGGCAGACGTTTCCCCATTTAGCAGATGAAGAAACTGAGGCTCAGAGGAGTTAAATCCTATCTCAAAAATCATGCTAAGGAAGGCTGCATTTGAACCCCGACACACCTGTCTCACGAATGGACACGGGACTCTCCTTACCTCGGCGTGCACACAGCAGGTGCTCAGCAAAAGCAGGTACTCAGTCAGGCCTGCAATCCCAGTGACTCAGGAAGCTGAGACAGCAGGATCCCAAGCTCAAGGCCTCGGTAATTTAGTGAGGCAACTCAGCAACTTGGTGAGACCCTCTCAAAAAACAAAAAGGATGGGGGATGCAGCTCTGTGGTAAAGTGCCTGTGGGCTCCATGCCCAGTACCAAAAACCCAAACCAAAACTGCAGGTGCTCAGCCGGTGGAATGATGGCTGGCCAGTCCCACCAGCAGTGAACACGCCTGCACGAGAAAGGGAGGGAGAAGACCAGCGTCCCTCCCAGGTACACACAGGCACCTGCAGCAAGACGTGTGTGCAAGACTCAGGTTGCACCGACACCTCCACACCATCGAGGGCACTAATATCCAGGAAGCTCCAGTGAGGGGCTGCCGAGGACCCGCGGTTTCCGGGCAGGCTGAGTCCCAGCATTCTCAGACCCAGGTTCTGGGTTTCTGGTGACAGTCACACATGAGCAGGGGCAGATCCATGAATAACGTGGGCTGGAATGCACACACGTGCACATGCACACACACAGACACACACACACACCCCTTCTGCACACAAAACCTGCTGCCACCATCCCTACTATACAGACAGTAGAACGCTTGGCCTCCGGTGCACATGGTCAACCCACAGTGACAAGTGACCCTGTCACCTCCCCCCCCAAGAAGAGAATCTCAGAGAGATGGAAGAAAGGTGAACTGGCTGAGGAGCTGAAAACCCCTGTCCTCCCACCTTCACGTGGTGGGGATCAAGCCCCTGGGCTGCAGACCGTCCTTGGGAGGTGGTCTCCAACCCTCCCAGGCCCCAAAGCCTTTCCACTTTGAAGGTTGGCTAAGACCTGAAATGCCCGGGATGACCACCAGGGGGCATGTGAGCATTGTTAATGCCTTCAGCCCGGCCTTCTAAAAACATTTCATTCGTTTCTAAATGTATTAAGCACTCATTTTGTGCCAGGTGCTAGGACAGAGAAGGAAGATGGGGAAGATGGTTAGGGCAAGGGAAGAGGTGTGTGCCTACAGTTTAGAGGGACTGGAGGGTAGTGGGGGGGGCGGTGCTGGCAGGAGGGACTGGGTCAGAAATAACAGCTAGAATGTACTGAGTACCAGCTGTTCTAAGATGTTCTCGTTTTGGCATGCATTAACTCATTGAGTCAAGGACTATGAGCTAAATAATCTAGAATGTCTGCTATTGTTCTGTTGTTATTAGACTAAGGCAGACGTGAGTTAAACCTCCCAGGTTGTCACAGGGTTACGAAGGACAGTATGGGTTATATGTTAAGCACCCAGAACTCTGCCCAGTTTTTATCATCATTCCCGATTGACAGATAGGGAAACTCAGGCACAGTTAGCAAGGAATAGGATTTGATCATGAGCAGGCTGGTTCCAGACCGTGGGCCTACCAGGCACCAGATCTCACCAGAAGAGTGGGATGAGCAGTCTTCGGAGAATTTTAGCAGAGAAGGGACAAGATCTAGTTTGTTTTTTACACTGGCTACAGGGTGGACCGGCCTAGTGGCAGGGGGCTGTCACCACAGTCCAGCAGTGATCAGGGTGGCAGTGGATGGAGAGAAGATAGATTTGAAAAACTTTAAGGAGGCAACATGGAAGGTCTCCAGGATCAGTTTCTTGCCAGAATTTGGGGGAGGGAGGAGGCAGAAGCAGAGGGTGGAGGAGAGTTAGGGGTGTGAGGGGCACTGGAGAGAAGTATGTGGGCCCCAGATCTGCCCTCTAGCCTTGACCTGAGAGGTTCTCCACCCCAGGGCTGAAGACAAAGGAAGAAAAAGCTGCCCTATCCTTCCTGAGTAGCCCGGGGATGGTGTGAGGACCAGGAACCCCCAAATCCTGGCTCCCTTCTGTTCAGGGCCTTGGGGCTCAGAGATTCATCAGGATAGGCACCATAATGCTCTCTCATCCCTCCTGACACCCTTGCCCATGGGTGGGTCCCAGAGACTCACCCACCCTTGGGGACTCCCGGTCCCCCAGAACCTGGGCAGTGAAAACATACCCCCTACCCCACCAACATACATGTGGAAGTTTTACTCTCAAAAAGCCCTTTCCTCTACAGGATCCCATTTAATCCTCAGAGCGACCTGAGAGGCCCCCATTATCTGGTTTCCAACACTTGAAGCCACGTGGCAGGTAAGGGGCTTGCCCCGCTCGCAGCTGCAGAGCTCCTGCCTAGACCAGGTTTCTTGTTGTAGATCATGGACTCTTCCTTCCCGGCCTAACCCCAACCCCTGCACCATCGGGCCATTGGTAACCATCTGGGTAGATGGAGGCATCTGTCTCTTTGGGATTAGGATCCCTGTGCTGGGCCGGGGGTGGGCCTGCACGACGGCAAGGTTCAGAGTCACCAGTCCCGCAAGGGGCTGAACCTAGGCCCAGCTTCAGGCCCCACCGGGGTGGTGGGGAGGAGGGGAACTAGCTGGGTGGGGCCCAGGGCTTCCCGAAGGGTAAGGGCGGGGTGGGACGTGCCTGGGCAGACGAGTGGGGACAAAGAGGGCCCCAGCACACCTGGCGGCGGCAGCCCGCGCCCGCCAGCCCAGATTCAAAGTGGAGGCGAGACTATGATTGGTGGCCCAGCCCGGAGCCCCACCCCTCCTCTCACCTCCCGGGCGGCTGGGAGGCAGCGTGGAGGCAGAGGCCCCGCTGCGTCTTCAAGCCTCCTGCCGAGGCCTGGCTGGGAAGGAGCTCAGTCGGCCCCTTCTCGGGATCGCGCT
>JAJEJO010037331.1:0-11094 GCA_020662805.1 Glaucomys volans
TTATTTTGGATTTTAAGATTTTTACTTTATAAAGCATTTGCTGACATTTAACCTAAGAATTCTTTTAATCCCTTTTCAATTCCTTTTTTTCCTCTTTTGCCCCATGGAGAATATTTATTGACTACAGATGTTAAGCACATTGCTAAAGAATGGAAAGCTGCAAGATAGAATATGCACTTCACCTATGTGGTTGCATAGAAACCAGTTGTTCGTCTGAATCTTACAGAGCTCAAGTGGAAAGTATACTAACACGTTTTAAGGTCAGAATGACCAAATATAATTTGAATCGGAGTGACTGAAAAATTGTTCCAAAATTATAGGACTTCTAAGAAGAGTTAATGAAAGATGTATTTTGGTAAGTCCTTTAAAATTATGATTTTGAACAAATTAAGTTATGCTGTAGCATAGCATAACTTAATTTTTTTTCCCTCATAAGGGAAAAAAAAAACAATAGAAGGACATCAGGCTTGCCCAGACACAGACCCTAGAACAGCCCAAGTCAGAGATGGAGGCAAAACTAAGCTAGCACCTGCAACCAAAAGTCCAGGAAGAACTAACTCTGAAGCAAAACAGGAAAATACTTTGTTTTTCAATGATCAAAATGTGTTAAAGGCAATAGCTGGAGAATGGAACTGAAGAGTCTGAATGTAATAGGAACCTGTAAAAATACCATAGGGTGGTGGTTGTTGTTACTACTAGTGGTGGAGGTGGTGATGGTTTCTGTCTTGGTATTGTTTAAGAGGTAACAGACAAACTGATTCAAAAGCATAAGCCACAAGAATAAACACAATGATGGTGTACTAGCTTTTTCACCACAGACCAATAGAAACTGAGTCCTAAGGCCTGAATAGACACAAGAGTCAAGGGTACAGAATAGAAGTTCTAGAAGTAGTCACAAGGGCACTTCCACATGCATTTATTGATTTCATTTACGGCAAAGATGGCATTTTGGAGTAGTAGAAAAAGATGACTTAATTAATGATTTGGGGACAGCTGGATAGTCACTGAGGGCAGATATTATTGAATCCTCTCTCACAATACATCAAAATATATTCCAAGCAGATAAAACATTAATGAATAAATGGAATTGCAATGGAATTGCAAAGTGTGAGAAGATGCAAAGTGTGGAATTGCAAATGGAATTGCAATTGAATTTGCAATGGAATTGCAAAGTGTGAGAAGATGCCATGTAAGAATTTTTTTCCATTTTTATAGATGCATTGAAATTATACATAATGGTGAGTGGGATTCATTGCTACATATCCATACATGCACACAATTTAACAATATAATTTGGTCAGTGTAATCTTATAATTTCTCCTTTCTCTCCCTTCCATCCTCCATCTGGTCCCTCTTCTCTAAACTACTGATCTCCCTTTGATTTTCATGAGATCCCTCCCCCTACCTTTCTTTTCCTTTTTTTTCCTCTAGCTTCCCATGTGAGAATTTTTAAATAAATTGAATTGAAAAGGGTTTTCCATGATTAATATAAAACCTAAAAGGAAAAAATATTAATTAAAAAGTGGATGAATTTTACTTCATAAAAAATTTAATTATCCTAGGTTAAAAACCATAAGCAAGGTCAAAACACAAACCATGAGCCAAAGAAAAATATCTGCATTGCCTATCATAGACAAAGGGATAATTTTTGTACTATATACACAACTCCTAGGATTCAATAAGAAATAGATCAACAACCCCATAGAAAAAAATAGATAAAAATATAAATAAAAAATACAAAAATAATCATATATCATTAAAATATAGGATTTTCCAACCAATCAAAATCCAAGTGATGAAAATTAAAAAAACGTACTGAGAAGTCATTGTTTTTTTTCATACTGGTAAAGAGAATAACAATAATTTAAAAATAGAACTGCTGGTGAAATTATGAAAAAAAACGAACACATACATTGCTGGAGGTAAGGTAAATAGTACAATTTTTATGACAACTTGGCAATATCTATTAAAATTTTAAAAACAAATTCCTTTTGACCCAGAAATTCCACTTCTAGGAATTTATCCTGTATATATTTTTCCATACAAAACAACATATGGTCCAGATTGTCCTAAGGTATTATTATTATTATTATTATTATTAAAGACTAGAAACAAGCTAAATGACCTGCCGTGTTGGTGCACACCTGTAATCCCAGAGACTGATGAGGTTGAGGCAGGAGGATCGTGAGTTGGAGGCCAACCTTAGCAATTTCGCAAGACCCTGTCTCAAAATAAAAAATAAAAAGGGCTGGGGATGTGTAGATCAGTGACAAAGTGCCCTATGTTCAATCCCCAGTACAAAAAGAAAGAGAAGGAAATGAAGATAAAAAGGAAGGGAGGAAGGGAGGGAGGGAAGAAGGCAGGCAGGCAGGAGGAGCCAGCTAATGGAAATTGTTTAAATCCCAAGTACCGATGACGCACACCTGTAAACCCAATCCAGGAGGATGACAAGTTCAAGACCAGACCCGGCAATTTTTTATTTATATTTTATTTTTACTTTATTTGCGGTGCTGGGGATTGAACCCAAGGCCTGTGTATGCTAGGCAAGCACTCTACCATTGATTTTCACCCCCAGCTCTAGGCTGAATACCTTAGCAAAGCCCTTTCTCAAACTTAAAAAAAAAATTATGTAAAGTTTGATACAGTTTTCATATAAAATAATAAACGTCAAAAAATGGAAGAAACAAAATGTATGCGCTGATAAGAAATTTCCAAGGGGGCGGACCCGGGGCGGAATCCTTGATCGTGCTGGCGCGGCGGGTCTGCAGCGGTTGGACCCGCGTGGGCAGAGGAACCTAGATCGCGACCAACCCAACCGTTACCTTCTCTTCGTTCCTTGGAGCTGCAGAGAAAGATGGAGCGGTACGGGCCGGGTGGCGCAGTCGCGGCCACCCGCTGGAGCCGCGGTTCTGCTGGGGCCACTACCCTTCTTCCGCCTGGCTCCGTAGCTGCTAGGAAAGCAAGACTTTGCTCTGTGCCAGGGCTCCTGCCACACCCCTGCCCACCCAGCGGACCGAGGAGCCTGGGAAGAAATGCCCCAAGTTTCATTTAAATATTAGGACACTGATGGATGATTTGCTGAAGAAATTTGCCTGCTTAAGAATTCGAAGGAGCAAGAAAGAGACCTCCTCTTCCTAACACGAAGACTGCATTTGCAAGCAGCGATTGCTCATTGGCATCTTCAGAGATTATGGAAAACATCCCAAAGCCACAGTCAGGGAATGAAGTCTAACAACTTTTTGAAAAGGTGATGGAAGATATGAATTTAAATGCAGATAAAAAGACACCATTGCAGGAAAAGAATTTCAACCATCAAAAAAGATATGAATTTAAGTACAGATAAGGCACCATTGCAGGAAAAGAATTTCAACCATCAAAAAAGAAATGGTGATACAGAACATTAACAGTGCCTCTATGACAGGAAGTCTTAAAAGTAGCGGACAGATTTCACCTCAGGAATTCATCTACGAACTGAATATGGGGTTTGCAGATAAGAGACACACCCGGAGCCCCTCTGTTTTTGACAAACAACCTGTGAGTTCTGCGTTCCAGTCTAATGTCTTCACTCAGGGTATGTGTAGTGGTGACCTATTCCCTCAACTCTTATCTGATACTGTGGTTTGAATGTGTGTGTCCCTCCACATTCCTGTTGACACTTCAACCCCCAGCAGTTTGAGAGGCAGGGTTTTCAGGTGTTTAGCCTCTGAGGCTCCAGCCTCACAGATGAAATGCATACCTTAAGAAAAGAGCACTGGTATGGCATACACAAGGTGGAGGTTCAATCCCCAGCACGGCAGGTGACCTGAAGTACATTTATCAGGCTGGGTGAAATGGCATCAGCCTATAATCCTAGCTACTTAGGAACTGCAGCAGGAGGATCATTTGTTGGAGACCAGCTTGCACAACCTAACTGGACTATGTCTCAAAAAGGGTTCAGTGGTAGAGCACTTGCCTAGCATGTGTGAGGCCCAGGGTTCAATCATCAGTAGAAAGCGAAAGAGGAAAGACAATGGACAGAAGGAAGGAGGGGTGGGGCATGCTTGAGGGAGTGAGCTCAACCTTCCACCCTTCCACCATGTGAGAACACAGCAACAAGGTACCACATTAGGAGACCTGCTGGCCCTCTCCACACACTGAATCTCCAGGAGCCTTGACCTTGAACTTATCAGGAGAACTGCGAGGAGTCAATTTCTCTTGTTAATAAATTACCCAGTATTTTGTTACAGCAGCATGAGGGGACCAAGGCATCTGGGAACGCCTCAATTTCTCCCACCTATGGGAAGGACACTTTTGCCTGCCACAGGATTCTTATTTTGTCTTCCATCACTTTGAATATATCAACTCACTCCCTTCTGGGTTCCAGGGTTTCTGATGAGAAATCCAATGAGGACCTTATGGAAAAATTGTGATGCAAGCTTCCTCCCTCTCAGCCTCCTAGGTGTCAGTAACTTGCTCTATGGTATCTTAGGGAACAGAGTATTTTGTTAGAGGATCACAATGAGTGAAGTGCTACCATTCTTTGTCAAAAGAATTATTCTAAGTTAAAATGGAATTGAATACCTTGAGAGTAAATGTGATGAGGTCTTTAAAAGCCAAAATTATTACAGATTTTTCAGACTCAAAAAAGCCATTGAAGTATTCTACAAATTTTAATTTTTAAACAAGTAAATATCAGTCTCCATAGGAGCAAGAAACTTCTGGAGTCCTTTCTTATTAATGTGGAAAAGGTCCTGGAGGCCAAAAAGTGACAACCACTGCAGGTTATGCCCAACTGTGATTGGGCCATTTCTTGCTCTGACCTCACAAGGAGCCACTGTGAGGGAATTTCAAACACCTATATAAGGCTGTAGATTTTTTTTCCCCATATGCTCAGGTTGCTCTTGGTAGTGACCTGATCTGTTAGATTCAGCTCATTTGGTAATTTGGTGGTTTTGCTCTTTTGACTTTTTTTTTTTTTAACTAGCATCCTTAGTTGGTGTTGCTGCTTCAGATGTGTAACGAGAGTAGTCACTACGTAACGAGAGTAGTCACTACGTAAGGAGAGTAGTCAGAGTAGTGACTACTCTCGGCCAGCTCCTCCTCTGAGGAGACCCTCACCAACCATTATAGGGTTCTGAGGGACATCAGGCAGGGTGGCTTTGCTCAGGTGAAATTAGCCCGACATCTCCTCACAGGATCAGAGGTGGCCACCAATGTCCTACTAAATGTTCCCATCATCATATCCAAACTGGATATAATGGAGATGGTGAAACACACAAATGTGATCCAACTGTTTCAAGTTATGAATACCAATGAGAATATGTACCTCATGTTGGAGCAGGAAGGTGGGGGCAATTACTGTACTGTAGGGGGCAATTATATGCCCCTCCAGGGCATATCCTGGAGGAGGAGGCCTGGAGAGTATTCAGGCAGATCATATGCGCCATGCACTATGGCCACAAGAAAGGCATTGTGCACAGAGATCTGAAGCCGGTGAACATCCTGGTGGATGCCTGAGTGACAAGCTCTCAGTTGTGCAGAATCTGGACATGTTTCAGCAGGAAGAATATGATGGCTCTGCAGTGGATATCTGGAGCCTGAGTGTCCTTCCGTACTTTACGGTCATGGTGTGCCTCTCATTTAACAGAACCACCACTTTGCAGCTGAATGAACAGGTTGTACACATAGGTAAAACATGCTCCTTCATGTTTCCACCAAAGTATGAAGCCTCATCAGTCAAATACTGACTGTGAACCCCATGCAGAGGCCAGTAATAGACCTTGGGACACCTGTGGCTGAGCCAGAATTGGGAATATTCACTGAGTCATTTTAGCAAGCTACTACAAACACCCAGACCCCAGAATAATGACAGTCATGTTTGACAGGGTTATGAGCCATACAATACCTGAAATATCTTTGGTAACCAGAAAATTTGATGAGGCAATGGCTACATATCTGATAATTCTAACACCAGATAACCTGAGGGAGAGGCTTCATTTTCCAAGTTAAGCCTGTGCATTCAGAAGGACCTTGCCCACACACTGCACAACCCCGCCCTCTCTACCCAAAGAGGATTGCCAGTGAGCTTGCCCTTCTCGCCTCCCTCTTCTTGCCCTCTGAGTGTCAGCTGCCTGAGACCACTAAGCAATCAGGGCAGAAGGGTGGTAGAAGAGCCAGCATGCCTGCCATTCCTCTCTGCAGCCTGCATGTGAGGACCCCCACCCCCAGAACAGCCTCCCATCATTTCCCAGCACCCTCCACACCCAGCTCCTAGACAATCATCAGTGGGTGGGATGCAGAGACCAGCACGTCCTCCCAGGGTACACTGTCAGAAGAAAACTCCTTCTCCTCCAGGCAACCCCATGGTGGGACCACATCCTGTACCCATGACAACACCAAGGGCTGGAAGGGGTAATGAAGAGAATGTCTGTATTCTACCTGTATTCTATGAAGATGCTGCTGCCTGTGGCCTGAAGGACAGCCCTGTATTCAGGAACAAAGTGTCTCCAGCAAAAGTGGACAACTGAGACAAAACCAATGGACAGCTCATGGATCCTGACATCATGGCATGAGCATCAGTCAGGCATGGACCGCATCTGGCTTCTCCCTATGGATTCCAATCAGAAGGGTATCAAGAACCACCTGGAGACAAGGTTCCTCCTCTACCTCCACCTGGAAGAGACATCAGAAGCTGCTTTTCCTAGGACAATTTCCCCTTCCCTGCTCTTCTCTGTCCTTTCTCCCATGATTTTGGGATAGCAGAGAAGGTTCTTAATAAATTTGTATTTCTCATCCCCCAAAAAAGTTTTTTTTTCCAAAACACATCTGTTGAATGAATATACTGTTTAGTGGAAAGTCAAGATGCAAAACAGTATGTATAGTATAACTTATTCACATGCTCAGCAAATACATTTGAGAATCTACTATTAGGCATCATGCTAGACTTGGTGTTTATCATAAGTAAAATAGAAAAGATCTCAACTGTAGTGTAATTTACCTTCTATTAAGGGAAACAGTCAATAAACAAATATGAACATTATATAGTATATTGGAAACTGGAAAGTTCTATGGGTAAAAGAGAAAATAGATCAGGGTATGGGAGATCCAGAGGACTGGGAGTGGAAAGAAGAAGGCAAGATTTGAACAAAGACATAGAGATGAGGGAGTTAGCCAAACTAGTATCTGGGAGAAAGAGTTCCAGGTGGAGGGAGCTAAAACCATCCCCAAGGCTAAAGTATGTCTGGTGAGTGCAGAGAGACCAGGGAGGCTGAGTAGAATGAACCAGAATAACAGGGAAGAAATGGGAGCCAACCAATGAAGGACTTTTACACAGACATTGACATTTCTTTTGAAGGATAGGGAACCATTTTACGCTTTTGAGGTGAGTGGCATGAGTTGCAATTTAAAAGGATTCCTCTTGTTCTCTGTGAAAATAGACTGTGAGAGGCAAGGTAGAAGTAGAGCATCAAATGGCAGTGGTTTCCAGGAGAGATTCTGGTGGCTAGGACATGGGTGACACAGCACAGGAAGTGGTCAGCAGTGGTCAGCACTGGGTGTGGAACATGAGTCAAGAACCAACTGAACAACCTGAGGCTGGGGTTGCTGTGGACCCAATGGGAAAGCTGCAGATGGAGATTGATAGAGGGAAGTATCAGTCATTTGAAATACTTATCAGACATCCAAATGACTGTTTAATCAATTTCATCTGCAGATGGTATTCAGTGCTATGGGTATAATGCCTATATTGTATATAAACATTATGTATACAATGGGTGCTCCTCAATTAACTGTGGGGTTGCCTCCTGATAAACTCATTGTAGGATAGAAATGTCAAAAAATGCATTTAATGAACAAATGAATCTAATACACCTAACTTTCCAAACATCATAGCAACACATTACACCATAGACTATTGGTGGTTTATCTTGTGATCCCTCGCTTGACTGGAAGCTACAATTTGAAGCTGCTGCTCAATATCCCTAAAGAGTATGAGCATCTTGCTAGCTAGGGAGATTCAAATTACAGTTTCTAGTGAATATGTTGAAAATTTTAACATATAAGTCAGAGACTATATACTATCTCCACATGCACACACACACAGAGCAGGATATTTTTAAATTTCAAGGGAAATAGAGTGACATACTTGTGAGATAACACACCAACTACTATTATTCAGTTTATACTCATTAGGTAATTATCTTGGACTAGGTTCAGAACAGTTGGACTCTTCTTTTGGCCTAGAGGGTCTGAAAAAAAAATTATTGAATCACTAAAGGTGCTGAGAGGATTTGAACCTCTGAAATAAAAAAGCAATATAAACCAGATTCTCACTAAGTCCTCACTACCTGGTGTATAACCACAAGAATTAAAAAGTGCTTTGGTGAACTGACCAGTCATCCAAACTTAAATTTATTTCATTAATAAAAAGTGAGTGATGACATGGAACATCATCAAAATCATCAAATCAAAAATGCCCCTCATGCTATGACAAAACTTTATGTTCACCTGGCTATTTGCTTGTGGAACAGGTAGGGCAAGAGGTGAGGGGGGGGTTCAGGGAGGACGACCCATGTTGAGAAGCGATAGCTAAAGAGAAGGAAGACCTCAGGTATAGTTTTAATGAATAATACATCAACTCGCTTTAACTCTCAAGTGGTATTTATGAAGATTTAACTTATGTTCCATCCTTTCTGAGAAACCAGAAACAGTTTGAGGAAAATGTATTGAACACCTACCCTCATTTCTATTTAAAAGGAAAGCATGAGTGACCCTGTCTTGGGAATGATTGCATTTGTGTTTAGATATTATCAGGGAAGTCATGGAGGACACAGGGTTTCTGCAGAGGGAGAGGTGATGGGGAAGTCAGGAAAGGTGACGATACTATCTCCTCAATTATGAACACATCTTCACAGCTTTCCTTCCATAGTCCCAGGGCAGAGGCCACCTAGCTTGCTTCACCAGTCCCTACTTTACATAAATTCAACTTAGTATTTCTGCCTCTGTAAAAATTTATTGCTTTTTAAACACTATGTGTCCTATCAGAGAATAAGGGTTGCCATTTTGTAAAAGGCATAAGAAAAGGTTATTAAAAGGAAAAATGAGAACATTGGACTGTGGGGAAAATTTTCTGATCTTGAAAATGGAAAACACAGTAGCATTTAAAGAATCACTTTTAAATTTTAGCAAAATTAATTCCTAATGTTGCTAAGATATCTGAGCCACAAATACATTGCTTTTCTTCCTGAGTAAGTGATATCCACCTCCCAAAGGACCATTTGTGGTTATGATGATGTCACCTTGGTAAAAACTTGAGGCCATTAGTGGATCAGATGTCTTGAATCTTAATAAAACCCCAATAAAGTGATTTCTAAGTGATTTTTATAACCTATTACTATTATCTTCAGTAGAGAGACTCTTTCTAAAAATACCATCGAATTTTCTTTCAATTATAGATCCAAATGTAATTTTTCCCATAACTTTAATGTCACATTTTATGACCCATTGCAGAGAGATGCATAATTTGGAGCATTTTCTAGATTACTGAAATTTAAAAGGAGAGTCAACCTTAAGGCCATGTTATAGTCCTCCTAATGCCCTCCTAAAGGTCAACATCAAATTCAGAGCAATGTTTGTTGAATCCTACACTTACGCAGTGCCTGATTAAGTACCTATGGCAGATGGTTTTTATTTTTTCCAGAACTTTGATTTTAGGCAGAGAAACACTCAGCCATGGCATATTGAACATCATGTCATACATGCTAAAGTAAAATCTGGTACCAAATAAGGAAAGTGGTTTAATTCCTAAATGGAATGGAAATATAAATGAAACTATTTTAAAAGTTTTTTTTTCCAGCTCCTAGGGAATTTTGACTGAAGACAGTAGATTCAGTCATTCACTAAATATTCACAGAAAAACCTCCTGTATGTAGTCATTGTGCTAGGTTTCAGGCCTATGGAGACATATCAGACAGTAGTGGGAGGTGCTGGGTTCATAAACTGTAAGAATCAAACATGATGCCCAATCTGGGGAGGCCCAACAGAGGTCTGAACAAAAGGCAATGGGAATTCCAAGAAGCCTGTGGCTAGTTTTTATGTGAACCTCAAAGCATAAGTCCAATTTCAATTGTCAGATTTGGTGAGGATAAGAGCAGGGTAATGGAAGCAGAGAGAAATGTATAAGGAAAGGCACAGCTAGGAAAATGTAATCTAGTGTGGTACATAGCCCTCTTTATGTACCCCTTTATGAGAAATGAAGTTGGAAAGAAAGATCAGGGGTTAATAATGGAGGTTTTCCAACACGATGCTAGAGAATTGGGAATTTATTTGCTAGACAATAACATGATCATGAACAGCTGTAAAATGGACCATAGAAAGATGTCCACAGTAAAATCAGAGAACAGAGAACTACCTCAACCAAGTGAAACTCCACATCCACAATGCAGGAAGTTCCTCTTTGTTCAATTGAGAGCATCTGCCCATTAAGGAAAAACAAAACGAAAGCTTTTTGCTACCATCATCTATTGCTGTAATTTGAAATGCTGTTTTCTAATAGGATTTTGAGAGGACCTAAGGATTAACAAGATAACACATGTGAAAGAACTTTGCAAACAATAAAGTCCTTTATATTTAATTCTTTCTTCTCAGGTAATACGGAACAATCTACCCAAATAAAATAATAATATAATATTAAGTGTATGGAACAAAAATGTTTTATCCATGTCAAAGCTAATCTTAAATAACATCCTCTAGAACAAAGTGAGAGAGGAAAGGCAGGATAGGGAGAGGGTGGAAGGCAGGAGGGAAAAGGCAGATGGGGGAGAAAGAAGGGCAAGTGAAGGGAGGTAGGGAGAGTCCATAAAAGACAGGCAGAGGGGTGGGTTATGCTTCGGCATACAGCAAACAGGAAACTTCAGAAGGTCCCTCATTTGTTCACTTCCCTGTCTGACAACTTCCTCCACATTCCATCAGATACTTTCCTAAGTTTTGAGCTGGCTGCTGCTTGCTGTTCTAGAAATCAAAGGGAACCTAAAGGTTTTATTTGGGTCAAAGTTCACATGATGACCTAACTCTCAATAGCCTACAAACAGATAATGATCTTCAGAGTTACTTAATTTT
>JAJEJO010037339.1:0-23339 GCA_020662805.1 Glaucomys volans
AGATTTTGATATGTTGTATCATTCTCATTTACCTCTAAGAATTTTCTTATCTCCTCCCTGATGTTTTCTGTTATCCATGTTTCATTCAATAGCATATTATTTAGTCTCCAGGTGTTGGAGTAGTTTCTGTTTTTTATTTTGTCATTGATTTCCAATTTCATTCCATTATGATCTGATAGAATACAAGGTAGTAGCTCTACTTTTTGCACTTACTCAGGGCTGCTTTGTGGCATAACACACGTTCTATTTTAGAGAAGGAGCCATGTGCTATTGAGAAGAAAGTGTATTTGCTCATCAATGGATGGAATATTCTATATATGTCTGTTAAGTCTGTTATTCATTGTGTTATTGAGCTCTATGTTTTCTTTGTTTAGTTTTTGTTTGGTAGATCTATCCAGTGGTGACAGTGGTGTGTTAAAGTCACCCAGAATTATTGTGGTCTATTTGAGTCCTGTAATTGAGAAGGATTTGTTTGATGTACATGGATGGGCCATTGTTTGGGGCATAAATATTGATGATCATTATGTCTTCTTGATTTATGGTTCCTTTCAGCAGTATGAAATGTCCTTCTTTAACCCTTCTCACTAACTTTGGCTTGAAGTCCACTTTATCTGATATAAGAATGGAAACCCCCGCTTTGTTACTGGGTCCGTGTGCATGGTAGGTTTTTTTCCCATCCTTTCACCTTTAGTGTAAGGATGTCCTTTTCTATGACATGAGTCTCTTGAAGGCAACATATTGTTGGGTCTTTCTTTTTAATCCAGTCTGCCAGTCTATGTCTTTTGATTGACGAGTTTAGGTCGCTAACATTCAGGGTTATTATTGAGATATGATTTGTATTCCCAGTCATTTTGGCTTAGATTTGGTTTTTAATGTGACTTGGTTTCTCCTTTAATTGGCTTTTCTTTTAGGATAGTTCCTCCCTTTGATGACTTACATTGTTGTTCATTTCTTCATCATGGAATATCTTGCTGAGAAAGTTCTGTAGCACAGGCTTTCTATGTGTGAATTCCTTTAACTTTTGTTTGTCATGAAAGGATTTTATTTCATCTTCAAATCTGAAGGTTAGCTTTGCTGGATATAGGATTCTTGGTTGGCAGCCATGTTCTTTCAGAGCTTGAAATATATTGTTCCAGGCCCTTCTAGCTTTTAGTGTCTGGGCTGAGAAATCTGCTGATGTCTGTATTGTTTTCCCCATACATGTAATCTGTTTCTTTTCTCTCACAGCCTTTAAATCCTATCTTTATTTTGTCCATTAGGCATTTTCATTATAATGTGTCTTGGTGTGGATCTGCTGTAATTTTGTGCATTTGGTGTTCTGTAAGCCTCCTGTAGTTGGATTTCCATTTCATTCTTCAGGTTTGGGACATTTTCTGATATTATTTCATCGAATAGTTTGCTCATTCCTTTGGTTTGTATCTCTGTGCCTTCCTCAATCCCAATAATTCTTAAATTTGGTCTTTTCATGATATTCCATAGTTCTTGTAAGTTCTGTTCATGATTTCTTACCATATCCTCTGTTTGAGCAACTTTATTTTCAAGATTCAATATTTTGTCTTCGTTGTCTGAGGTTCTGTCTTCTAAGTGATCTAGTCTGTTGGTGATGCTTTCCATTGAGTTTTTTATTTGGTTTATTGTTTCCTTCATTTTAAGGATTTCTGTTTGGTTCTTTTTCAGAATCTCTATCTCTTTGTTGAGGTGATTTTTTGTTTCCTGTGGTTGCTTTTTCAGCTGCTTATTGGAATGGTCAATCATTGTCTGCATTTTCTCTCTTCACTCATCATTTGCTTCTCTGATCATTTTAATCATGTATATGCTGAACTCCTTTTCTGGCATTTTTTCTACCATGCTGTCATTGGATTCTATTAGTGTAGATAGAATTTTGGTTTGTTTGGAACACTTTCCTCCCTTGTGTTTTCATGTTGTTCATGTATCTTCCCCTCTAGCAATGCAGATCTAGGGTATTATAGTTTCTACCCTATAGGCTTTTAGTGACCCTATTGGTTTTTGTAACCTCTTCTTTAAAGGGGGAGATCAATATTAGCAACACCCAGTACAGACAATATGCAGCTCTAAACCAAATAGCTCCTATGAAGACTATTGTTACAGTAGTCTTTTTGTTACAATATTGTCATAATAAACAGAGAGGATGAGTTCAATTATTATCTACAGTATAAGAAACAGATTTGCAATGAGGACTGCAGTTGCTAATGGAGGACAAAGAGGATGGGGAGGGGTATAGGATGTAATTGTTA
The DNA here is from genome assembly GCA_020662805.1 of Glaucomys volans. NCBI lineage: Eukaryota > Metazoa > Chordata > Mammalia > Rodentia > Sciuridae > Glaucomys > Glaucomys volans. Next base: position 2,256 of record JAJEJO010037339.1, read on the forward strand.
ACAGTGTAAGAAAAGAGTATGAAGAAGTTCTAGATCATAGGAAGAGTGAAAGTGTAGTCAAAAGAAGTTGGTTGTTAACATGAGAAAAGTGAGAAAAAGCTCTTGAGGAAACACGTAAACAAAAGGAAAGTAGAGAACAAGAAAAGTAAAGAAACAAAAATTTAAAAGCTTTCACAAAGGAGAAAAAAAAGTCTACACTATAACAGTCATACACTATTCAAACCTCCCAGCCTTTAGTAGCCTGAGGCATGCGAGGTACCTGACAATGAGCTTCCAGTCTCCAGCAGGTGTCTCAGGATGGGATTTGCCCCACCTAATGACAGTTTCCCCTTTGTGGATAATCCAAGATGGCTGCACTGGCTCCCAAACATGTTGGCAAATGGGGAGATGCAGTGTAGGGTGTGGGCACCGAGTTTATGTGGGGTACAGTTAGTCAGGCTGGGCCTCTGGAGGTGGTGTGCTGTCAGTCAGGCCGGGTGTCCTGGAGGCGGGGTGCTCTCATTCTAGCTGGCAGTCCTGCAGCTCCTTGCTTTTTTTTTCCCAAAATAGCGGCAGCCACGTGTAACCAAACCTGCAGGTACTCTAGCAGTGAACTTCAGGCAACAACAGGCAGCTGCTGATACAGGGATGTTTTATAGACATCTAATTTTAACACACATCTTGACTAACAAGGTTGATTTCCTACAAGTAAAGAGTAGAATGATAGTTACCAGAGACTGGATACATAAATTTTTTATACATAAATTTTGTGTTGCAGTTGATCACTTTACTGTTCCTTTATTTTCGTGTTCTACCTCTTTTCATTTCTATCATATGTGCTTTCCAAGAGTATCTCTTCTGGGATAAGACCATCCCATTTTTTAGAGAAAAATTCCTTTTCAATTCTTGGTGGTTTTCTAAACCAGAGATTGATTCCATGATCCTCATCTATGTATTTACTAGGAATTATCTGAACTGAATGCAGAATTATGGCTCTATCATTCACCTTGGATTACACACCCAGTAAGGTGATTCCATACTTCCAATAATAGGGGTGAAATGTCTAAATGAAGTAAGATATATTGAGACTAGCACAAAAGTAGAGGTCAGAATGAGACAAAAATTTATGTGAGTGAAACAAATACTGAAATTATAGTATTTTTATCCAAAAATTACCTAGTCTCTCTTGTACCTCTGATCACATTCAGTTTGATTGCTGATGTACAGCCCTTCTGGACTCTATCAAAGCAGCTGAAATGAATTCAGCAAAGTAGCAGGATTTAAAATCAATACCCATAAATCAAATGCATTCCTATACAACAATATGAATTCGTATTGTTGTATGAATTATAAAGAAATATGTATATAAAAGAAAAATAAAGAGTATTACCCCATTCACAATCATCTCAAAAAAATACTTGGGAATCAACCTAAAAAAAGGTGAAAGACCTCTACAATTAAAACTCAGAACAGTAAAGGAAGAAATTGAAGAGGACCTTGGAAGACGGAAAGACCTCCCATGCTCCTGGATAGGTGTAAGTAATATTGTCAAAATGGCCATATTACCAAAATTATATAAATTTAATGCGATTCCTATTAAAATACCAATGACATTCTTCAAAGAACTAGAAAAAGCAATTATAAAATTCATTTGGAAAAATAAGAGACCCAGAATAGCTGAGGCAATCCTCAGCAAGAGAAATGAAGAAGGAGTCATCACAACACCAGACCTCAAACTATACTACAGAGCTATACATTAGTATAGCTAGCATGGTAAAAAAGCAGCATGGTATTGGCACCAAAACAGACATGTAGACCAATGGTACAGAACTGATTGTATATCTTCTGTGAAATGTCTGTTCAGTTCCTCAGCCCATTTATTGATTGGGTTTTTTTTTTTTTTTTGGTGTTAAGTTTTTTGAGTTCTTTATATATCCTGGAGATTAATGCTTTATCTGAGGTGCATGTGGTAAAGATTTTCTTCCATTCTCTAAGCTCTCTCTTCACATTATTGATTGTTTCTTTTGCTGAGAAGAAGCTTTTCAGTTTGAGTCCATCCCATTTATTGATTTTTGATTTGACTTCTTGTGCATGAGGGTTCAGGTCCTAGGTCAACATGATGAAGATTTGGGCATACTTTTTTTTCTAATAGTTTCAGCCTAAGTCTTTTATCCACTGTGAGGTGAGTTTCATGCAGAGTGAGAGATAAGGGTTTAATTTCATTTCATTACAAGTGGCTTTCCAGTTTTCCCAGCAGCATTTGCTGAATAGGTTATCTTCTCCAGTGAATGTTTTTGGCACCTTTGTCTAGTATGAGTCTGTATTTATCTGGGTTTGTCCGTATCTTCTGTTCTTTAACATTGGTCTACATGTCTGTTTTGCACCCCAAAATGGCAGTGGCAGCAAACCCACTGGCTCCCCACACAAACACTAGTTCTGGCCAGAATCTCAAAATGGATGTGGACATTTGCAACCAAACCTGGAGTCTCCCTGGTGGTGGACCTCTGGGCAGTGTTGGAAGTGGTAGTAGCAGGAGTTGGTGGCAGCAGGCAGGAGGTCAAAAGCAGCTGCAGAAAATGGTGGTGTTGGCAGCAGGTGGGGGGACCGCAGCAGCAATGGCAGTGGCATTGGCTGTGGCTGCAGCTGCAGCTCCCAGAGAAGAGAACTCCAGTTGACATCCAGGGAGCGGCAGCAGCTTTGGCAGCAGAATAACTGGTAGCCGGGCATTCAAGGCAGAGTTGAGGGCAGCAGACCTCCGGGCAACCATGATGGTGACTGTGACAGTGTCAGCAACAGCAGCAGTGCCTGGAGGAAAGACCTCTGGGCATCTTCAGCAGCAGCATCAAGGGCAGCTCTATCCCAAGAGAAAAACCTCTGGGTGATGGCTCTGATGCCCGCAGCAGCAGCACCCAAGGAAAAGATCTCCAGGGTTCCACAGGGGTGCGAGCTGCAGCAGCACCCAGAGAATATGCCTCCAGGCGACTGTGGCAGCAGCCTTTGGGGAAGCTGCAACCCACCTCCAGAGAAGACCTCCAGGTGGCAGCGGCCTCATGCTATTCCATATTTCTTGGAAGTTCTGTTCATGGTTTCTTACTATCTTCTCATGTACGCTCGACTTTATTTTCAAGAGTACACATTTTGTCTTCATTGCCTGAGGTTCTGTCTTCTAAGTTGGTGCTTCTTTCCTTTAAATTTTTAATTTGGTTTATTGTTTCCTTCATTTCAAGGATTTCTGCTTGGTTCCTTTTTATAATCTCTGCCTGTTTATTGAAGCAATCTTTCACTTCCTGTATTTTCTCTCTGATACAGAGAGAAATACATTCTTTATTTCAAAGATGAGTCTGTGTACCTTCTAAACTCCTTTTCTGACATTTTTTCTACTGTATGTCTATGGATTCTATTGTTGGACATCTTGGTTTGTTTGAGGTGCTTTCTTCCCATCTAGCGGTATGGATCTGAGGTAGTACAGTTTTCTACCCTATAGTCTTATAGGGTCCCTCAAGGTTTCCAGTACCTCACCTTTAGGGAGGAGACAAATATTAACAGCACTCAGTGCAAACAATGTACAACCTTAAACCAAATTATTCCTATTAAGGCACCTCCAGTTTTGTCACAATCAATAGAAATGATGTGTTGAATTATCGTCTACAATATAAGCAGTGAGTTTCCTAAAATGGTTTACTGTTTCAAATGATGGACAAAGAGGGAACAGAAGTAGTGAAAATGTGATGTTTATGAGGGAGAAGGAGAAGAGATAGAGGTAAAATTTTATAGTAAGAGCGAAGCAGAAATTAATACAGGTTGGCAGTTATCATGACAGAAGTGAGAAAAAGAATCCAGGGAGACAGATAAGTGAAAGAAAAAACACATACAGATATTTTTAAGAAAGTAAAAGTATAAGAATACACCACAAAACTATAATATACCATTCAGACTTTCCATCCCTTAATAAATTGATGCATGGAAAACATTTGGATTCAAAGATGGTATAGATGTGAGAGAGAGGACAATAAACAAACAAAAAACAAACAAATAAATAAATAGAGAAGAAAAGGAAAGTCTCAGTGGAAAATTGAACAATTGCTTCCATTGGCTTTCAAAACTTTTCTCAGGTTCCCATCTCTGCTGATAGGTAGGGTCGTCTGAAGTTTGATGGTAGCTCTTCCCAACTGTTGTAGCTGGCCACTTCCATCTCCATGCACTTCAGGACTTGCTGAGCTGGAGAGAATGCAGTTTTCATCAGTTTCTCCAATCTGTGTTCCCCCCAGGGAACTGCCCCCAATATCAGGCTTTCAACAGGCTTGCCTGCCAGATTGGCCCACACAGACCCAGCTGCAATCTGACAGATCTGGGCTTCAGATTCCCAGGCTCTCTTTGCTGCAGTCCCAAGAGCTCAATGCCTTCCAACTTGCAGAGAGACCACCAGGGACACACTCATACAAAAGAACAATCCTGCAAAGAGGCAGCCAGATGGTGTCCACTAGCACACCCAGCACGAAGACCTCAGGTGCAACCAGACCTGCAGGTACCTTGACAATATATCTCCAGGCCCTGGCTGGTATCCCCAGACTGAGGTGGCCACACCCTGAGATAGCAGCATTGGTGGCGGCAAACTTGCAGGCCCCTTAGCCCTGAACTCCCAGGCTCTGACCAGTGTCCCAAGATGGCGGTGGCCATGTATAACCAAAACTGTGGGTACCCTGACAATGAACTTCCAGGCAGCAGTGGGCAGCAGGCAATCTTTGGGCAAATGGCAGGCAATGCATCCGTACACAGCGGGCAATGGGTAGCCGCAGCATTGTTTTAAAAGAGAAAAACTGCAAATAAAATAATTGTCTATTGAGAAAAGACTTACTGACATCCTTTACAAGGCATATTATTTGGCCACAGAAAAGAATATCTCAGGCCCTATTGGTTGAAAAGGTTTCTATAAAATTATGAAAACATCAAAATAATGTATAATATTTTATCAATTTTGCACATAAAATAGGCCAAAATAAATCCTCAGACAAGTAGCCAGAAGTAATTTCAGGTTGGTGTCAGCTCCTGGTGACAGGCATACAAATAAATCTAAACTAAATCCTCACTAAAGAAAAAATCTTATTAGATTCTCAATTTAGGCTGCACTGAATCCTAAGATCCCAATTCCAGATCACTAAACATACAAGAAATGACCTTTATGACTATAAGTTAGCAAAAACAAGGTAATCAAATATAGACTGCCCCCCATGTAGACTGCAGATATTGATAACATTAGGCCCATAATACTAGATAGATAGATATATGTGTATGTGTCTATATATATATATATATGTGGTTAAAAGAGCAGAGAACCATGCTTCTTATTTGGTCCACCTCTTGGTAACCATTAAGACCTGATAATGAGCCCAAGGCTAATTATCCAGGGCAAGGTTAGCAATCAAGAAACACAGGACACAAAGTGGACAGAGAAGAGCAAGAAGAAGCTGGATATCCCTGGCTTCTCCACATCTGCACAATGGGCATGAGGGAGTAAAGGATAATAAAAACTGAATCTTTTTTTTTCTTTTTCTTTTTTTAATAAACCTTCTAAATTTCATACAACTTTCTGGCATGGAGGTGCATGCCTGTAATCCCAGGAATTCCCAGCCTCCCAGGAGGCTGAGGCAGGAGGATTACAAGTTTTATGCCAGTCTTAGCAAATTTGCAAGACCCTAAGCAACTGAGCAAGACCCTGTCTCAAAAACAAAAAGTAAAAGGGGATGGGGATCGTCTCAGTGGTTAAGCAATACTAATAAATAAATGAACAAATAAATTTCATACAAATTACTCTTTCAGGCAACTGTTAGCTATACTTGTATCTGGAAACTGGGAGCCCTGAAGATGTGCTGTTCAGATCCTGGGCTGCGGAAACGTAATTAGCACATGCCTCCAGTTCTGAATCCACCAACAGGTTCATCAGAAGTCTTGCTTCCTAAGGAATGCCTTATTCCTATGTACAGCAGAAATTCTAAGACAAGTTTATTCCATGGGCCCAAATCTGAAAATTGGAACTCTTTTGAAATATTAATTTGGCATCAGGAGTCACCATTTGCCTGGAGAAAGCATTGCTAGAACTCTGCTCTGGTACTTTTCAGGGTCTTATTTCCTTTCTCATTTACTGGGATCAGACCCACATCTGATAGTCTGATAGCTATTCTTGACCCTTCTGTATTGCTCTCCTTTTTATCTTATGAGAATTTCCCATGATAAATGTCTTACATTAATAATCTCATCTCAGTGTCTGCTTTTCAAAGGATCTGGATTAAAACAGGCTCCAAGAAAATAAGTAGTGATAGTTAGGAGTCTGAAGTTGTCTACTCACCACCTGGTGGGTGAAGAAGAGGCCACGTTAATTGACAAGTGGAACATGGACATTCCCTGCACTGGACATGTACTAATCTAGAGATTTTATTGATTATGACCTGGGAAATGTCACAGAAGATAGATAACAGTTGTATCTGCTATGGTTTGGATCACTGGAGTATGTGAAAAATGTGTAATTGGAATTGAATAACATCTACTTTGTGTCCATGGCCTATGGAACAAGAGCTATTAGAGTGGGAAGGACTAAATGAAAACATCTGAAACTGCTCCTTTAGCCAAGATAAAAATTTTAAAACAATATTACATCCTGGGGGCAGGGTATCAGATAACATTGGCACAATAAATACCTAAAATTTGCAGAATTACATCCCTTGTCTTATTTCCATTTAATTTGCCATCCTGGATTTTTCAGAAGTTGCATAAGCCTTTGAAGGTTACGGTAGACTACTCTGGGCTAAACCAGCTAGTATCCCAGGTAAGAGAAGTTTAGATGTAGTCATACTGCTAGAGAAGGTTAATAAAGCCTCAGGTTCCTGGTAATCAGTTACTAAGTAGACAATTGAATTCTTTTACATTATGATTTTTAAAAGTGTTATGAATTTTTTTCACTCATATGGGATAGACAAAAATACTGATTTGCAGTTTTGTTTCAAAAAGAAGGCAAAAAAACAAGAAGGGTCATTAAGTTGGGATCCTGGTAAGACTCTGGCACTCCAAAGAAAAGAGTATAAAGACTATAAAGATTCAGGGATCTGAAAGTCTTTAGGGTTTCAATTGTCACTGTTTTGGAAGAGTCCCACCAAATTAAAAGATAAATAATTGCATCTTGCAACTCTTACCACTAAGAAGGAAGTACAGGCTTTGGGAGTCCTACAGGCAAAAAGTATACACCTAGAAATACTGATCTAGTTCATATACAGGCTGATATGTAAGATTGCTACTTTGAGTGATCCAAGGAGAAAAAAGTCCACCATAACAGCTACAGACAATGAACTAAGTAGCCCTGCAGCTTAAGCCAAGTGATCAAAAAGTCTAGATATTGGAGGTGTTAATAGTAGAAAAGATGTATTACATATCCCAAATATTGCCCCTGGGATTCTGGAGTAAAGCTATGCCATCGATTTTAAAAGGAATTCCATCATGAATCGGGGAAATGTACATTAACACGAAATGTATTCTTATCTCATCCTAGTTAGCATGGTTATTATCAAAAAGACAATATATAACAAGTGCTAGAGAGAGTGTGAGGAAAAGGGAACCCTTGCACACTGTTGGTGAGAATGCAAATTAGTACAGCCATTACAGAAAGCATTATGGAAGTTTCTCAAAAAATTGAAGAGTTACCAAAATGATTCAGCAATCCCACTACTGGATATATATCCAAAGTAAATAAAATTGGTATGCTAAATAGACATCTGCACTCCCACATTCCTTGCAGCACTCTTTACAAAATAGCCAAGAAATGCAGCAAACTTAGTGTTCACCAACTGAAAAATGGGTAAAGAAAATGTGATCATTTTCCCCCCTTGTATACATAAATGCACACATACAATGGAGCCATAAAAAAAAGAATAAAGTCCTGTCATTTATGGCAATATTGTCAGCATTGGAAATCATTATACTAAGTTAAATGAGTCAGCCACAGAAAGACAAGTACCACATGGTCTCACTCATAAGTGAAATCTAAAACAGTTGATCTCATGAAAGTTGAGAGTAGAGTTGTGGTTACCAGAGCAAAAGAATAGGAAGAAAAGAGAAGAAGCTGCTCGATGGTTACAAATTTATAGTTAGGAGTAAAACGTTCTTGTGTGCTATTACAAAGTAAATGTACAAAGTAAGCATACAATTATATAATGTATATTTCCAAAAGATAGAAGAAAACATCTTGAATGCTTTCACCCTAAAGAAATTATAAATGTCTGAAGAGATAGCTATATTAATCCTGAATTTGAACATTACCCGTTGCACATGAATCAAAAATCATGTTACTCCATTAATATGTATATTTGTTTTTATGTACCAGTTATAAACAAATTTAATTTAAAAAAAAGAATTGCAGGCATGTCCCTAGTTAAAAAAAAAATGAAGCACTTACTAAGGAGTGCTAAGTAACATAACATTTAGAGGTGTCCATTATGACCTGGGTCCTATCAGATCCACCAAGTCAAATGGGCTAAGCAACAATCCCTCATATGATGAAAATGGTCATCTGGTGTTAGACTGGATCAAGGGTTCTCCTGAGCTATGAGAGCAGGTATCCTACAGAAAGAAGGAAGAATAAGGGTATTTTAAATACACCTGCAGTGAGGTGTATTTCATGTAAATATATGAGGCGAGACAATGTATTAAAGCTTTGAAACTGAGACTCCTGTGGTAGTTGAACATGAATAGGAGAAAAACAGCTGCAAAGAGTTTCTAAAAATTCATCCAGGGGATAGGGAAACAAAGGAGAACCACATAGGAGAGAGAATAGGTGATAAGGGAAGTCTCATATGGTTTTCTGATAGAACACAGTGAATCCCAGTTATTCAGTGTAGTGGTGTATGTAATATTCCTCCTAATTAAGATAAAGAAGTTAACTTATAGGATTTATGTATTTGTTGTAGAAATTATAATAAATTATAGGTGGTAAACATGCAATAAAATACTGAAGACCATGAAGTTATGACATCTAACATATACAAATAACTATACCTAATACTCTGATAGTTTAACAAGTCCTTTTCCTTAATATATTGCATTACAAAATATGTCAGTTAATATTTGACCATGGAATTCACCTAACAATAGTTCATTTTAGTACTTAACTCTGGATTTCAATAGTCTTGTTACTACTACTCTAAGTATCAAGAAGATTCAAATAAGCTATGTTCATTTTGGGACCCAAAGTCCTTATTTGTAGGTAATTTCTAAGAACTTCAGAGATTTCAAACTAAATATAATTTTACAAATTAATGATGAATTTTAACATTTTACCCAATGGTATTTATAAGAAAAAATATATAAATCTCCACTGGATATCTGGAAAATCATGTATGAGAAGTTCAATTTACAGAGATCCACAATCATCTTGGTTTCCTAAAAGCAAACAATACATTCTCGGTCTCCAGACTGATCTGTAGTTTTGCTTTGGTCACAAGCATGTCACTTTCACATATGGAAGGACTACTCATCTACTACAATATCACACATCTCCCAGAGAGCTTCCTGAGAGCTGCCACCACCTCTTTGTTCCTCAGGCTGTAGATTACAGGGTTCAGCGTGGGAGTGAGGATATTGCTGAAAACAGAAAGGGCCTGGTCCTGCTCTGGACTATGAGAAGAAGTGAAAGTCATGTAGATGAATATGTTTGGGCCAAAGAAAAGACTCACCACTATTAGATGGGAAGAGCAGGTGGCCAGAGCTTTTCTTCTGCCCTTGACAGACTTCATATGGAAGACAGTGATGAAGATAAAAGTATAGGAAGCTGTGATGAGACTAAAAGGGACAACAAGCAGCATGATGCTTGTCACCACCACCACTAACTGATACACTGAAGTATCTTCACAGGAGAGCTTAATGAGGACTGGGACCTCACAGAAGAAGTGTTGTATTTCCCTTGACCCACAGATGGGAAAATGCATAGGATAAACTGTATGAATAAATGAACTCGAAGATCCTCCAATCCAACACCCAGCAACCATGTGCAGACAGATCCTGGTACTCATGATGGTGGGGTAACGCAATGGGTTACAGACAGCCACATAACGATCATAAGCCATGAGAGTCAAGATGAGGCATTCTGACATTCCCAACATCAGAAAAAAGAAACTTTGTGTTCCACAGCCAATCCATGATATGTTCCTTTTCCCTGTAAAAAAGTTTGAGGCCATCTTTGGGACAATGGTGGAAGTTAAAGTCAAGTCAATGATGGAAAGTTGACTGAGAAGAATATACATGGGTGTATGGAGCCGAGAATCACTGCAGATCAAGACAATCAAAAGTATGTTTCCCAAGAAGGCAAGGATGTAGACAAAGATGATTACGGAGTTGAGGACAATGGAATGCCGAGACGCAGGAAAGAGTCCCACAAGGATGAAATCAGTTACTAGGGTCTCATTCCCAAGCATCATGCCTCTATAAGAAATGTAACAAGGCTGGGGCACAAACAAAGTGCATTAAAACCAGTGATATTCAGTATAGTTCTTATATCAATCTGTAGATCAAACATTTTAACATTCTCTCCAGTTCTGGGCTATCAGATAGTATTTGCCATCATCTCACCAGAGACACTTTACCACATATTGTTCAACAATCGACTAAATTTTTTTAAAATAGAGAATTTTGAAAAGAATGATCAACTTCAAAGTTTCTTAGCCTCTATAGAACTGATCATTTTAATATTTCTTCTGTTTTTTAAGGTGGGTGCAGAATCTTGTAAATTGTGAACCTAAATTATGAACCTAAGATTTTATACCATTTCTAATAACCATGGGTCCTAGCTATTAATATTTGAATATTTGGGCTAAAACATAAAGAAAAACCTAGTTAATTCATTAAATTTAGTTTTTTAAATTACAAATCAATTATTTAATAAAATTTAATTAAACATCCTACTGTTTTGTTTTCTTTTTTTGGCCAATGTTCATCATAGAGTAACAGAAATTGCCAGGTTTACTTAATAACCCTGCACAAAACCCATCAATATTCCCCATTGCTGACCAAGTAAGGTTTTTATATTTAGTCTAGAATTCTAAGACTTCAGTGACTTGGACCCAAGCTGCCTTGCAAAATTTATGTTCTATTATTTTTAAACATATGACTCAAACTCTAGTCAAATTAGTACTGTCGTGGTATTCCCACAGTTTGCATGTTCACATATCTGCATCTTTATTTTTATTTTCCTCAGGATTATCCATCTCATTTCTATTGTTGCAGCTTCTTCAGGACTTACAATTTCATGAAATTCTAAAGAGAGTTTTCTCTATCTACTTGGTTTCCTCAATCCGTCAATGGCATAACTCTTGCCATTTTTATCAGCATAACCAAGAAACTGTATAGTTTGTGGGATAAGAGCACATATCAGGGGTTGTGCTGTTTCAAAGCCGATCTCCATCCATTTAGGGTCTGTCCCTCCCTTTCTTCAATCTACAAAATAGGGCAATTAATCAAGCAATCTTATGGGGTAATCATGAGACTTAGATGAGTTACTATATTTAAACTACTTATGACATTGGTACTATATATCTTTATTACAGTTCTCTGTGTACCCATATTTCTCATAAAATAGCAATATTTTAAGTGTTAGGATTTGAGTGTTAGGATTATGTTATACTTCACCAACTCCCATAAAAACAGCACAATAACTTCCAAAGAGCATAAACAATTAACCATTTGATAAATAGAAAGTTGAACAAACTCCATGGAGTTCAGTAGTTTCACATTTTCTTGGAGAACATACAATAAATACCTTCACTGAAATTACATTTCCAGTGAGAGCTTAAGCCATTCTTGTTCACATTTTCTTACTAAAAGTGGATTCCCTACTTGAACCTGAGTAACACAGGTTTGCACTTGTAGAAGTTTCCATATTTCTGAGCCTTTTCTGTCAAAATAGGACTAAAGAAGCACATATGTCAAAAGACATGGAAATTCTGTTTTCTATTATTGGATCAGGAAATTTCACAATGTAAAACAATGCCACCTTCTAGTTTAAGTTCATGGTTCTTTTATGGGTGTTTATATTCAGGTCATATTTGTAACAAAAGATATCAGTGAAGAAGAAAAAGTACTGCTGTTATTTCAGTCATTAGTCTAATGAAATGTAAACTAAACAGCTAATAATTAAACATTCTGTCATTATGAGCAGCAAGCACTAATTCTACAGTGAGTTATATTCACACTATTTCAGAGTGGCAATTAAAAGAGTTCTTGAAAATCCTTTATCATTCATTCATTTTTCTTGTTACATTTGCTGAATGCTCACTATATTTTACACTTATTCTACTAGGACAGGGTCTATATCTCAATAAACCCTAAGTTGAGATATGAAATAAATGCTTTATCAATATAGAGGAGAGTGCTAATATCTGAGAAAGACAAGCCTGGAGAGTTAGATAATAGATTACTTTGAGCTGTGTCTACCATATTTACACAGCAACTCATATAAATATGAAGAACAGTGGGTTCCTCATGATTAAAAACACAGGCCAATTGGTGAAAGTCACATTGCATAAGTAGGTAAATAACAAATTGGAATTCTTACACATATTCTTTATATTTAAGCTTTTTGAACCATGTAACCCTGAAAGTTTGAAAATTTCTCATGCTGTATAATCTCATAGAATTTTTATCTGTATATTTAGCCACATTGTCTGGCCTGTCTTTTTCCTCCACTGATCTAAGAACTCCATCTGCCTACACATGTAGAACACATCCGATTTGCTTATTGGACCCAATTTATTTTTCTAGAGCAAAAGTAAGTAAAGGTTCTCAGTTATAAGGAAAGCACAAGGCATTGCACTAAGTGCACAAAAATTGTCAATGATTATAAAAATCTCAGTATCATTATAGCTGCCCTGTTCTGCAATTTGCTCTAGTTCTGTATTTTAACCTCTCATTATACAAGGCATAACATTCATCAAAATTATGAGTTTACAATTTCGTAACTTTGCATTCATCAAGTTACAAGTTTATAACTTTGAGAAAAAAAGTGGTAAAGAGTTCAAAAACACAGATTAAGGAGCTAATGTTTAATCATTAAAAATTAAAGTAAATGAAAATCATCAAAATATATTTAATTCATTTGTATTTTAATTTGATAATCATTATTTTTAAATCTTACTTAATATTTCATAAGTACATACTAGATAATCACCAACTCTCTAAACAAATGATTTGTCATTTTAAAGAAGTAAAACCTATGAGTAATAAATAAAATTAGACCACTGACAATATTCTTTGAGTAGAAGTTTAATTGTCCCTATAAAGAGTTCTAAGTAATTTATTAAATTATTCCTACAAAATACAGAATATTTCATCATTTTATTAATTCAGTTGAATAAATATTTATTGACAGTCAGCTTTCAATATCTTATCTATTTTCTTAATATAGCTGAAAACAAATCTACTCAAAATGAGGAGCATAATGTTATGCATGTTACTCTAGGATTTCACTAACCTTTTAAAAAATCTTCCATTTATAAATACTCAATATCATCTTAGAACACAATATGCCCTTATTGTTAGTATGACTTCAGATTTTGTCTGTGAGTACATACAAGGCAGTTTGAAATCACTCAAGTCACCAGAATCCCAGCTCAATAAACAGTTTTTCTAAAAGGAAAAGCATAAATTCAATGAATTATCCTACTTGCTTACTGAATTAAGCACAGGATGGTTAAGTGTGGTAAAGAGTTAAAAACAGATAGTCAAACATAAATATTGACTCCATACTATTTCCCCTAAACATAAACTTTGAGCAACCTACCAAATATATATGTTTAAGACTGTCACTAAGATGCTCTTTTCCTGTTACCAGCATTATCACCAAATTCTGACATCTGTGAGAATTATCATTAGCCATATAAATTCTCTATGCAATTTCCATGTCCATGTAAGAAGCATAATGTGCCTTTTCCCCAGTTTGATATCTATCTTAATTCTGTTTAACTCTGGTCACACCGCCCCTTAGAATTGCTGACATCTAGATTTCTGCACTCAGATGCATTGTCTCACTATGTAGCATTAGATTAGTCTGTTTTTACATAGAAAAATTTTGACCAGAAAAATGTTGTTGGCTAGACGTAGATAGTAAATCATACATCTGTGGAAGTGATTCTATGCTGCTATGAAGATTGAAAACTGGTTTGTACTATTGATTAAGATCTAACTTGGCAGATTGCTCAGTAACTTGTTATTAGAGTCTTGAAAAATTTTTTTAGTAAATATCCCAGGGGAAGAGAGTCCCCAGACTTTAATTAGCTTTGATCTCAGGCCAAAATAGTAAAACACAGAAATTACAAAAAAATGTGTGAAATAAATATTATTCACCATGGAAAATATTCAATTGTGTCTGAATCCAGTCTTACCGCTTTTGTGATAACCATGGTAAAAGACTAAATGCTACCAGGAATGTTCCATTTAACATATCCTGTGAACTTCAAATAGAATATTCAATTTTCAATTTTTTCACAGTTACTTTCTTGCACATGCACACACACACACACACACACACACAAACTTGCCTCAATATGTCTTACAAAAATAATCTTTCACAGTAGCTTGATACAGCATTATTTTAGCATATCAACATGACTAAAATTAATTTTAGGTCAAACACATCTAAATTAAAAACCTATCTCTACAACTTGGTTACTAAAATTTTATTCAAATAACTTGAATATCTGAGTTTTATTTGTATTATCTATAAATGTGGTGGTAGTAACAGTTGTCTTGCTAAGATGTGTTTTCCATATATAACTGAACTTTTTAAGTGTGCAGTTTTTTGAAATGTTTCTCAGCAAGTAAACACAGTGTACTATCTTTGTTAACCATTATCTGGTTCTCAGAGTTAGGTTTCTTTTGCACCCCTTTAGTCAAACACACAGCATCTGAAAAACCATTGTTTCCTTTCTCTGAAGCATCCTATTGTCCTTGACTGAATCTGACAAAAACAAACAAAAATTATTAGAAAAATAATTATCAAACATAAATATTCTGTTGAGCTCCTTCAGAAACAGCAGAGAATTGTCACCTAAAGAAAATCAAAATAGAGGCAGCTGCATTTTATGAAAGTTAGAGAAGGTGATCCAAGATTGTAGAGAGAAATGAGCTGTAGATCTCATTTATTTGCAGTTTGCAATCAAGGAAGTTAAAGAACATCTGAGCAAAGAGGTAGGTTACAGAAGGTATGAAGTGACTCACATTATTTGAAGGTCAAAAGTATGGAGAAATTCTTATTACTTGAACACAAAACAGGAAATAAGTGATTAACCTGGAACCAGCTTCTGTACCAAAAGGAGAGAACTGAGGGTTGGAGTTAAAAAGGAGAAAGAGGAAGAGGAAAAGCAGACAAGCTTCCTTGGGGAAAAAAGTAAGGTAGTAGAGAAATTCAGACTGAGTTAAGACTGAACAGAAGCAGATAAGTCACCTACAGAGAACTGCTCTGCTTTTCTCAGCTTGCTGGTGGAGAACTCTAGTGATCAGCTATCTTGAAGTGACCATGTCTAAACTTAAAGCTCAGGAAGCAATTAAATCTCTATAACTTCAATATAGAAATACTAGTTAATATCATAGGGAATGTCTTTGAAGCAGACCGATGTAGCAAGCTGTGAACTGAAACCTTGTGAGCTGAAGGATACCACACTTTCTTCACCCCACTAGTGTAGACAACAGGAAGGAGTGGAGCAGAGCAGAGTGCACCACACTTTCAGGGGTTACAGTACCTAGGAAGTGGTGGGTTCCTTTACTGCTGCTGCTGAGATTATCTGCCAGAAAGGAAGAGGCTTAAGGTATTGTATGCACCTCTGCACCAGTGCCATGTGCCTTAATCAAGCAGGGTAGGGCAGAGAGAGTAGCACACACCTCTGACACTGGCAACCACCACAAATGCCTTTGACAGGGATGGCCAGGCCTTGGGATATGTGTTCACTGCTGCTGCAAGCTTCCACATATGTCCCTTTGAAGGAGGGCAGAGACTAGAGAGCAGCACATACCTTGATGATGGCAGCCTCTGCCAGGAAGGGTGGAGCCTAAGAAATGACACACACCGCTATGTCTCTCTAGGGAATCTCCAGTGAGCACATCTGCCAAGCAGTGTGGTACCAGGAGAGTTGTTTGCACCTCTGATATTGGCAGCTACCACAGGCATCTCAGAGAAGGAAGGCCAAGCTTGGGGACCCACTGTGAATTTGTGAGGGCTTTCCTCCCATTCTAAGTTCCTCTATTAGGAAGGACAAAGACTAGAGAGCAGGTCACACCTCTGATGCTGGCAATCACTAAAAATGCCTTTGGCTGGGGCAAGCTAGAAATCTGCTTGCACCACTGCTGTGGGACTTTCCCTGTGGGTGTTTCCCAGGGATGACAGAGATTAGAGAGCAACATGCACCTTGTCTTCCAGCTGCCCCTCCCAGGAACGATTAAGAAATAGCATGCACTCTTCCCCTTTCTAGGGGGCCTCCATCCAGCATATCTGCCAAACACGGTGATGCCAGCACAGTGGCACATGCCTCTGACACAGACCTCTAGCTACCCCAATAATCTCACACAGAGTCCAGGCCTGGAGAGCTGTGCATGTCTGCTGAGAACCTCTGGCCAAACCTAATGTCTCTGGCAGGGAAAACAGAGCCTGGACTCCATAGCACAGGCCCATGTCTGCCACCAGCTGCCACCATGCCCCACTGAGAGAGCACCCTGGTGCTCCAGCCACAATACTGAGCTCTTGCCACTGGCCATGTCCTGGAAAGACATACCAGCTCCAGGTTACCCATGCATCTTGAAGTCTGCCTCCTTGACTAAAGCACACAAGCCAGGAAGAGAAAGCCCTCAGCTGTTTTTATAACCAAGAGAGTACATGAAAATTGTAGGTCCATTTAAAAATCTCATCAAAAAGAAAAATGAATCTTTTTATGATTATTATTGCAGTAGCTGTTTGTATGATGAGATTTATTGTATACTCATTTTCTTTCATGGATGCCACTGACTTTATATAATTTTTAATTAATTGCATTTTTTTCTTCCTAATATATGTTGCCCTCCCTTTTCTCTTTTCATTCTTTCCTAGCCCCATTTTTTCTTCACTTCCCTTCTCTCTCCAATCTTTCCTACTTTTTTACCTTTTTTCCTTTTCTTTATTTCCCCTTATTCCAATATAATTTAGTTTTGAGTATACAATTATTAATGCTTAATTTTCAATCTATTCTACATTATTTCTCACTTATTTTTTCCCATTCATTAGCAGTATTACAGAAAACATTAGTACGTTTTTAAATGTATGTTGATTTATAGTTTGCCTTTAAATTATGTCTCTCGAGTACTCTCACCTTTTAAAGCAACTCTGGAGATTGAATTTAGCACTTTGCGTATGTCCACTGGATGTGGTGATATGAAGATATACACTTATCCCAGGGATTACTATAAGCAGACTGCAACTCATTAAAGTTCCCCACAAAAAAAAAAGAGGAAGAGTAATCCATTTCAACAGATGGGCAAAAACAAGACCCCCAAAAATGAGGAAAAAAATCCAACATGACACCTTCAAAATATCTATAAGCCCCCAATAATTGCATCCATATGTATGGGTGTAGATAAAATACCAGAGAAGAATTTAAAAAGTTGATCTTTAAAATGCTCACTGAACTAAAAGAAAATCTAAGTAATTAACTAAGAGAAAAAAATAAAGGAAGTGAAAGAACTTTCCAGTGGGGAGATAGAGATTATGAAAAAAAATCAAAGAGAAATCCTAGAAAAGACTCAATAAACCAAATTAAAAATAGAGTTGAAAGTATTACCAATAGCTTAGATCACATAGAAGACAAACTTTCAAGCTTTAGAGACAGGGTGTATGATCTACAACACTCAGTCAGCAAGAAAGAAAATAAATTGACAGAATATTCAAGAAGTCTGGGAAAATACTGAGACTAAACCTAAGACTCATTGGGATTGAAGACGGTTCTGAGACACAAGTGATATTGCCAGTTATCAGTGATGATCCTGCTTCCTCAGATGCTGAAGCATGTTGAGGCAAGTGTAGAGTAGAAAGTAAGAAGCTTTATTAAAAGATAGGAAAACAGACTTTCTCCAGCTGGAAGAAGGCGGCCCAAAGGTGGAATCTGTGGCGTGAAAAAGTCTTGTCCCTCTTATATATCTAAAGTTTTCTTTGTTCTCCTGCATTGTTCTCCCTTATCTTATTCATTTCCTCCCATCCTGCATAGTGACTGAGAAATGTCAATGGAATGGCCAGGGGGTGAGCAGGTGGAGTGGAAGGGCCTAAGTGGAGTGCTAGGAAGGAAGGGAGCAGCAGCCCAGGGGGCATTGATTCATACCTCTCTGTCTGCTCAGGAGGTGCTTCATGAACAGCATTTTTGGGAGGAGTGGTATCAAAGGGCTCTGGAGACATGAACATTCCAATCTCCCAGGGGTTGTTTCCAACTTCTCAGACTCAGATCAGCCTTCATTTTCTCAACTCAACTGGATTAGCTATTCTACACTAATTTCCTGTCTTTAATTCTGGCTTCAGAAGTTAAGGACATAGATTACTTTTAAATGAAATGGTATCCAAAAATTTTCCAAAAGTTGGGAATGAGTTAAATATTAGATACAGGACTCCAAATAGAAAAGATTTAAAAAGAACCTCTCCATGACCATTTATTAATTTTACAATTAAAATGCCTAACATAGAAAACAAGGATAGAATTTTAAAAGCCTCAGAAGAAAAATATCAGGTCCCAATTAGAGGTAATCCAATAAATAAGATAAATTTGTGAGCGAAAGAATAGATGGCACCACAGAAGAATGCATGGTGTGATAGCAAATGCATTAAATTGGAAGCCCTGCAGTGGCAACCTAGGTAGGGAAAGGGGGAGGAGGTACAAAAAAGAAGGCAGTGCAGTGAGCTCGTATCCTACAGAAAAACAAAAGTATTGGTTTCTAGACTATAAAGAGAATTAATAACATAAAGGACATGGATAACTTTTGTGGTTGAGGAGAGAAAGCAGTCTTACAATAAGCCAAGAGATGTTTTCTCACTGATTTTAAGATAAACAATGAACTTAGAGAAGCCGGAATGTGCTTAACAGAAAGACAGACCTCATTGAGTGGAGTTCCTAAGTCAGTTGACTTGCAATTCCTACAGTCTGGAATGAACAATTCCATTGTTTCCCAGAAATTGTTCTCATTTTTTCTCCTTGCTTTAACTCCTTTTTTCCATGTATTTAGTATATTTACTTTTTTAATAGCCAACACCAGTCACTTAGGCAATAATCTTCACTGGATTGATGGAAGTAAGAGCGAATCTGAGCACAGAAGAGAGACTGCTAGGACTCAGTAGAGTGAAGAACATAGGGCATTTGAATGTCAATTTCACTTGAAATAGACTGATCTGTGGGATATTGGGGCTGACAGTGGGCAGGGATTTGTGTCTGAGTCATACTGGATGAAAAGTGCCACTCCCTGCCCAAAGCACAGCACACAGACAAGGACTCCTAAAGTGAGAGGTGGAATTCAACCAGATTAGTCTAGAGAAAAAACAGATGAAGGAGATGATCAATTGTCCTGACAGACTTATGCTCTTACCCCTGGACACACACACAAAAAGCCATTCTTAGATAAAAGCACTTTATCCCCATACCCACTCCAGCAAATATGCCAAAGGCAAGGAGGGAGTCACATTGTGCACCTAACGAGTTGGTAGGTTTGGGTCAGAGCTAAAATCAGGAAGGGGTGTGAGATTTTCACTTTAATAATGTCCTCATTTAGAAGTTACTAAAATTTGAACTACCAGATACAAAAGACTCCATATAAAACAACTTAAGCAATGATTTATCTAAATCTCTAAATGACAACTAATACATTAAGTGATTGGTATTAATAGTGTATACAACTATCCTCTTCAGCTTCCTCCTCTGTACCTACTTTACTCTTCCCCTTATAATCTCTGCTTCCCCACCCTCCTCCACCTTCTTTGTTCCAATTTTCATTTTTCAAATTTAATTTTATTATTTTCTCTATTTTTAAATTTTATCTCACCGTTAAATTCAACTTAGCATGCAATTATTGATATGTAAACCTTTCAGCCTATATATTACTCCTCACTGACATTCTTTCTGATTTAATAAAGTTATAGACATCATTAGTAATTATATTCGGTGTATGTTATTATACATTCGCTTTAACCTACCAATGTTCCCTGCAGTATTCTCTCCTTTTTAAGAAGCATGGGACTTCCTGGCAGAGAGCGACCATCTGGGACTTCCTGAGCCCACAGAGCTGAGCTCCTGTCTTCCTGGTCACTGCGCAGCGTCTCCTGGGCGGTCTGGCCCGGAGGGGCTGGAGTTTCTGGCTCCGGCGGTGAGTTTGGTCCCTTCGGTGCCATTTTGCGGCTTCCCTGGCAGAGTGCGACCATCTGGGACTTCCTGAGTCTCCAGAGCTGAGCTCCAGTCTTCCCGGCCACTGTGCGACGTCTCCTGGGTGGTCTGGCTGGAGTCTCTGACTCCTGTGGCTGCCTCTGCCCAGAAGCATTGATCATTCCCAAACTGAAGGAAGTGGGACAGCAGCTTTCTTGGGTCACCACTTGATCAAGCACCTCTCAAACATCAGGTGAGTTACTGGAAATCTGCAGGGACACTTTAAATATTTACAGGAAAATTGCATTCCCTCTGATTCGCACTACTAGAGGGGAAGATACATGAGCAAAATGAGAAACCATGGGAAGAAAGTGTTCCAAACAAATCTAGATGGTATATCAAGAGAACCCAAAGACAGCATGGTAGAAGGAATGACAGAAAGGGAGTTCAGAATGTTCATAATTAAAATGATTCGAGAAGAGAATGATGTGACGAAAGAGCAGATTCAGGCTATGAATAATCAGCTAATAGAGCAATTGCAGGAAGCAAAAAATCATTTCAATAAAGAGATAGAAGTTCTGTAAAAAAACAAACAGAAATCTTTGAAGGAAACAAGGAAATGCAGGAAACAATAAACCAAGTGAAAAACTCAATAGAAAGCATAATAAACAGAATAGATCACTTGGAAGATAGAACTTCAGACAATGAAGACAAAATA
>JAJEJO010037342.1:0-17978 GCA_020662805.1 Glaucomys volans
TCTTTAAAGCCTTTTCTGAATTGATTCTGGCAAGGTGGGTAGGGTGATAACAGTATTGAAGAGAGGAGAAACAGAAATGGCAGAAACAGAAAATACAGTATGCTAGGGACACTGAAAGACATTTGCTCTGCATGGAGATAGCTATAGAATGACTTGAGAAGAGCTAAGCATGTTGGAAATAAAGACAGAGCCAAAGCATAGACCCTTCTCACCAGACATGGATTTGGGCCTTAACTCCTGTCTTTAGTGAGTCACTCAAAGCCTTTAAAATGTTTACCAGTATGATCATCAGTGAGTGAAATTTACATCAAACATTATTCTAACAAGAATAATGGGGGAGCATCTATCAAAAGGTTAAGGTCAGTTAAGAAGGCAAGGAGAAAAGTTCGAACATTACCAGTGTCCAGGAGCTGGGCAGAGGGTGTGAAGGCCTGCAACAATGTCCATGATACTCACAGGCTGCAGCTCCTCACAGCAGCTCATCCAGGCCCTCCGGAGCGGCAGGTAAGAGGACTTTAGTCCAACTGTAATACCCTCTTGATGTGTCTCTTTCTAGAATTTTGTATGCCATTTCTGCATATCTGCTCAAAACGTTTGGGTTTTTATTTGGCTGCTCTTGTCTCTCCATTTTGAATTTGACCCAGACACATCTCTGGAATGATTTGTAGACCTATGTGTTCTCTGGCTAGTCCTTTCTTACCCCATATTCTAGATAAGGAAGGAAACAATATAGGTAATGACATAGGGAAAAAGAAAAGGAAAAAACTCAATTCATTCAAAAGATAATGATTTTGATTTGGGGGTGGTGGTAAATGATAGAGGATGATTTTTATAGGGAGGACTGAGAAAGAAATTACTCTTAAAGTTCTGCCCAAAACAGCAGGGTAGTAAGTGCTATCATTGACTGATTTACAAATATCTAAGAAGGAATGAGCATCACAACCTAATGTTTGTAAAGATCAGTTTTGTATGTTTTAGTATAGAAATTAATACCTTTTGGCTACTCTACAAAAGATATATCTGAATATCTGAAGCTACAGAAAGGGAGTTGGGAGTAATGCACACATTAGCAGTCGTTGAAACCATAGCAATGGATGAAATCTTTTAAGACTCTTAATTAGAAGAACTGGGGAGTGACAGAAGAAGACATTAGACTATTCTTCAGATTAGATTGAATTTATGCATAAGGTAAGAAGGTTAAAAGGGGGGAAGAAGGAGAGAGCACAGGACATGCTGGAGAACAAAGTCTTCCAAATTGTGCTAGCGTCACCTATGAATATATCATAGGAATTCCATATTTATATATCATTGCAATGCACTGAGTAAAAATAACAATACTAGAAGGAAGGCCAGTACAGTAAAACAAGGCAATGGGGGAGGAGGAGGAAGAGAGGGAAAAGGAAGGCACTGGAGAATGGAATTGATCAATCTATGTTATGTGTATATATGAATACAGCATAATGAATCTTACCATTATGTTTAATTACAATGCACCAATTAGAAAACAATCTTTTTTCTATTTTGAGTAGCATAATATAGCTATGGGGCAGAGAAGGAGGATTTGAAATAAGAAGCATATAATGAATGAGGCTAATTTCCCAGGGAGGCAAGATGAGATAACCAGAGAACAGGAGTTGGGACTCACCCAAAGATGGAATGAAGGGACGATGACAACCCCCATCAGGACAGAGGAACTATGTCTTTGATGTATAGGAGAATGATAGGATCTTAACAAGGAATGATAGGATCTCTTTGGCAATATGGGACAAGACAACACGTTTTATCAGCCTTAAATGTAAACAGATGATCTAAGGAGAGGTATACCAATAATTAATTCAAACAGCATTCATCCAATATCCATCATGTACCAGACATATACTATTTGGATATAGCAATTAAAAATCACCTATAAAATTAATAAATAATTAATAATGGGGAATAAATTTTGGTGTTCTTGGTGCTACAAAAAAGAAGTCTCAGAAATCAAGGTTTATAACATTTTTAATTGACAATGCATATATTTGCCGTGCACAACATGATATTTTAAAACATGTATGCATTGTGGAACAACTTAATTGAACAAAAATAATTCAGATACTCTATCTTTCTTTCATATTAGTACCAAGATTGGAAAAGTTGGAGCTGAATATTTCTACCTGCATTGAAGTTCTATGTTGTGAATCCTCAAATACCACAAACGTTCCTATGCAGAATGAGACATCAGAAGTTGTGGAATTGTCTGAAATAGTTGCTGGCCCCAAACTGCTTTGACGAGGGAACAGATGGGTTGCAACATGGAGTTTCTATAAGCTGCTAAGCAAAACAGTCAGTGTTAGCAAACAGGATCCATGGTAACAAGTCTGAAATTCCCAAGAGGATATTTCCATTACTGGTGTAACTATCTGCCAGAGGTGATGATTATCAGAGGCTTCTGCTCCTAACCCAAGGGTTAGAAAGAATTTCATTTAGTTCACTGTGTTGATAAGACAATTCCTCCAGTTAGTCTTACTAACTGGAGGAATTACCCAAACATACCCAGTTACCCAAACATACTTTGTACTTTATCTGATGGGTTGTGCATTGAGGATATCTGTCCCAAATCGCACGCGATTGTCTTCAGATTCCTCACGTAGGTAAAGGGAAAAATTTCCTAGTGACTCTATGGGAATTCACACACTAGCACTGAAAAACCAAAAAGTCGCTTTGTTTAGAAGTATGATTTGAGTACAAAATGGTATGAATGATATTTAGGGTAATGCTCACTGCTTTCATTTTTTATTGATACCACAACAAATTACCACAAACTTGGTGGCTCAAATTTATAAATTTTATCATCTGACAGTTCTGTAAGTTAGAAGTCCAACAAAAATCAATAAGTGAATTGGGTTGTACTTCTTCTGGAGGTTCTAGGCAAGAATTTTCTTCCTAGCATTTTCCTCTCTCTGGAGTCCTTGGCTCATGGCCCCTCCACCTTCAAAGTCAGCAATTGGTATTGGATTGGTCCCACCCAAATAATCCAGGACAATCGAATCTTTCAAGCATCTTAATGTCACATGTGAAAGTCCCCCTGTTATGCAGAATAACATATTCCAGGATTCCAGGATGTAGTATGTTGCCATCTTTGGGGCCATCCTTTTGCCTACCACAACCTCTTCACATGATAAAAAGTTGATAAAAGGAACAACAGAAAAAACACAGAGGTATCTCAGTGTTGATTACTTTAATGCATATTTTTAAATGTGGATTTATTTAGTGTACTGAAACTAATTTTTACATACCATGTGGTACTATCAGTACCCTTACACTCTAATAACAATTTTAAACACTAAAAAATGTGTAGAAAGAGTGTAGAAATAGTGGAGCATGCCATACACAGAATCAAAACACTCATGCAATGGTATTGGTTCATTTATGTACTATGAATCTAGAAAAAGTCATATTTTAAGAATCTTTTCTAATAAGTAAAATGACTATATTAGGTACCATTATTGGATGTTGATGGATTTTGGGGGCGGGGCATGGTTACTGGGGATTGAACTCCAGGGCACTCAACTGCTGAGCCACATCCCCAGCTCTGTTTTGTATTTTATTTAGAGACAAGGTCCACTGAGTTGCTTAACACCTTGGAGTTGCTAAGGCTGGCTTTAAACTCAAGATTCTCCTGCCTCAACCTCCTGAGCCATTGGAATTACAGGCATGTGCCACACTGCCCAACTACATATTCACAGATATTTTAAAAATATAATTTATCACTTTGCCCAACCAAACATATTGTAAAAATTACCCAAGAGATCTGCATGTGGAAGTTCTTTTTAAATTATAAAAACATTATATAAATATGAGGGAGTTTTGTAAGTCTGCAAGTTTTTCACATATATTGTTGGTGATTTATGGATTTGTGATGTACACATGATATTTGTTGTTATTCTCTTTTTTAATAATACAACCTTTGGGAATGACACGATGTTTATTGCCCCAATCCATATAGTAACAGATTTCAGATTCTAGTGCATCTTCCATGTGATTCTTTCCTCTCACCAATTGGGTGCTCACTCCCACTTCTACTTGAAAAATCCATGGATTAAATACTCAAAGAAAAGCACATGATGTAATTTCAGCCCATAGTCCAAGATTAGGCTTATCAAAATTAACACTGAAGAGTCATGAGGAAGAAGAGGAGTACTAATATAAAAAGAGTGTTCTACAAGAAACAAGAGGGAAAAGTTGCATGCCATTAATTCCAGAGACATAATCAGCCAGTGGGGGAGAGAGGAAAGAAGAACAGTAATTCTGACAAATTAGAGTTAGAGTTTGTTTTGGTTTTACTTTAGAGGAAATTATACAGAGTGTGGAATTATGCCAATGTGATGATATCTATTGTACAGTGAAGAAAAAGATCTCACACAGGCAAATGAATATATGAAAAGACCCTCAACATTGCTAATCATTAGAAAAATGCAAATCAAAACCACACTGCATCATAACCTCACTCCCAGTAGTATGGTCGGCTTCTAGCAAAATAAATAAGTTTTGAGAACATGCAAGTTACTGGAGACCTGGTCAGAGATCACATGGTGTTTCACATCAGATTTGCAGTGCTGGACTGCCCAATACTTAGGAGTTATCACATCTGGATTGTTAGCTTTGGGGCAAAAGAGGCTGAAATTAAGACTGTAAGACCTAAGACTTTCCAACAATGTCCTTGTAAGGAAAGAGGACGATTGAATTTCTCTATTAATAATAATAAAACCCAGAAAATCTAGCAGAGCTATCCTTGAAGTCAATATTACAAATCCTCATTGTACAGATGCTGAAATCCAGGCTGAGAATGTTTAAATAGCATATTTGCTTATATTGCAGGTTGAAGTTCTTTCCACATATGCTAAAGTATTAAAAAATAGGCAGTATAGTCAAAGAGCTTATCCTATGCATACTTAAATAAGGTTTACCTATAAAGAAATATGTGAGTTAAAGATTATGACATAGTTATGTATTATTGTCATGGTTTTGCTTTACACAAAAAATTCCATTTTATTTTTAAAATATCAAATTTATAAGAATGTGGAGACATTGGAATCCATGTGCACTGTTTGTAGGAATGTAAAAATGGTGGAATAGCTATAAAAAAACAATATGGTGGTGCCTTTAAAAATTAAATATAGAACGACCTATGATGCAGCAGTCCCAATGTGGGGTGTAGATTCTAAGGAATTGAAAACATGCCTTCAAAGAGATATTTTCACACCCATTCATAGCAGTACTATTCACAATAGACAGAAGGTGAAAGCAACCCAAATGTCCTCCAATGGCTGACTGCATAAACAAACTGTGGTGTAGGTATATAATGAATATTCAGCCTTAGAAAGGACAATAATTCTTTCATGTGCTCTAACATGCCTGAACGCTGACTACACCCTGTAACCCGAAATAAATCAGTTATAGAAAGACAAATGCTATGTGGTTCCACTTACATGAGAAATCTGAAGTAGTGAGACCCACAGAAACAGAAAGGAGAATTATGGTTTCCAGAATCTGAGGAGAGTGGGAATTTTTGTTTACTGAGTATACAGTTTCTGTTTTGCAAGATGAAGGACTTCTGGAGATTTGTTTCCCATCCATGTGAATATACATAACATTATATAAACTATCTAGTCGAAAATGTTTATGATGGGAAATTTCATGTGATGTGCTTTTCACTTAATAATCCAAGATTTTTAAAAAATTGCAAACATCCTAGGGAGAGGTGCAAACCAGAAGAGAACACAGTTGAACCAAGATGAAGACAGGAGCACTGGTAATGACTTCAAAAGTGTGGCATGGGATCCCAGAGCAGGTGACAGCACATCATGACAAAGGCTTAATAATACCAACTTGGTAACTCCAGAATGACATCCCAGGGTGCTGTGTGGATCCAAGGACATGCTTTCCACCTGCTATAGACATAGAGAGAGAGTCCCCTTCGTAGACATAGTACTATTTGGGGAAAAAAAGAAGAGTGAGAGAAAAGTAAAATATTGAGGATTCACCTAAGAAGACTCAGTTATCCCAAAGCAACTTTTACATTCTAATAGGGAGTTGCATTTTATATAGACTCAGTATTTAAACTAAAGGGAGACAGTGGAGACTGGGAGAAAATAAAATATTAATTGGAATTTCTAAATCATCCTCCTCGCTGCTGGAATGTTAACTCATTAGCAAGAGCAGTCATACACTGGAAAATAACAAAGCTCTATTTTCTGTAGACTTCAGTTATGGTATGTGTTAAAATGGCTATTCCTGTTCTTAGTTTTGACGGAAGTTCTCAGATAGTTACTGCCAATTATGTTCATATAGCAAAGCAGGGTGTGAAACTACTAATGCAGCTCTTGCCATGGAGGTCACTGGGGATAGTTTTTCTGACCTTTAAAAGACCACCTGCCTTTGTCCTTTAAAAAATGTTGGAGAGAAAATTAGAAAGAGTTGTGTGTGTGTGTGTGTGTGTGTGTGTGTGTGTGTGTGTGTTTTAATAGGACAGTTATCAGTGTATTTTTGTTTTACTACTATGCCTCCAGAGATTTCCCAGGGGCCAAGAGATATAGGAGAAAGATTTACTCCAGGTCCTTGTCAGGAGATGAATGGGTCCTTAATCCCTCCAGGAATCCTGCCATGTCCCCTCTGGTGGGCAGATTGGCCTCATGCCTTTGTTGTGACCTGCTGACACCTGTTCCTTGAACCCATGACCCTGACCATTGGATATGCATTTGATCTTCTTGCCAGTGGTACCTTCTTCATTGTGATCCCAGATGTGGTGGAGGAACATAGAAATAGAAGTTGAGAGTTCATCCTGCCCCTGGGGGCCTACCTGGAAGGACTATGCGAGAGGGTGAACAGCAGATTCCCAGGAGCTAAGGGAAGAAAGATGAATGGTCGCCACAGGGATACAACCCTGTACTTCTAGCCCTATGACCAGAATGTAAAGCAATCCCTTGATTCCCTGACTATTCAATGACATATACTCAATGTGATGCCACACACACAAAAAAGAATAGGTGCAATTATTAAAATTCAGCAATCACTGAATTTGAGCATCAAGTCTCACTCAGTTCCCTGGGGGACGGTGTGAGCTCTCATGCTGTGCTTGCACTTCAACAGTTAGCATTGCTTGTTCTCTCCACACACCAAAAACTGAAAGCGAAGGGAAAATTGCTGCATTAAGAAAGTGGAAACATTTACTGAAGCAAAGATTTGACCATGTCTCCAAAAGAAATAATTGGTAGACTGGAAATAGCTGGCAGTGTCCACACTGAGAATGAGCACGGACCACCTCAATTAAGTAGAGAACTAGTTCAGTGGTTATTCCAAATGTGCATATTGCATCTAATGTTTCCATATGAATTTTAAGTAATCTGCTCCCCAGAAAGCACGAAAGATTGCTTTGTATAACACAAGAAATGGGCCTGAATGCCAAGAAGTTCCTTCAAAAACCACAAAACTACTTGATATACAGTTCACCTAAAAAAAAAATTCCCACAAGGTATCATAAATTGAATTCCTTAAACACACTGCCCACATATGAAGCAAAATTGTGGTTTCAGCCAGAGATAAATACTGCATTCCTTTACATAAAATTACATCCAAAAAGGAAAACATTGGAAATTATACTTGTTATATTAGATATTCTATTGTAAGTTGAAATTTCTTTGCATGAAATGAAAAATATGCCTAATACTCAAACAAAAAAAGTGCATGAGAAATTATCCATCAAGTGACAGATGTATTATCCTGAATTTTAACATTAGGTGTGGACAAAAAAGTTCAAATTTAAAATGGGTATATTTAAAATTAACTCCATATATAAATAGAATGCTTGGAAATTTTAGGGTCCTTCAAAAGGAAAGAAAAAAATGATTATTTAATCAGCACATGGGCTAAATGAACTATTTTGCAAAAAAATGTTAAAATCAGTAACATATGAAGTCTTTTTAAAATCATTCCTTTAAATGCATACAGAATTATGAAGCTAGATAATATACAAATAGAGTTTGAGTTATTCTTCTGTGGGTGCTGGTATTAATAAAAAGTTACAATTTGGTGCACATTCATTTATAATAACATTCTCAAAGGGTCAAAAAATGTGATTGTCCTTTGTGGATTTTTGGAATGGTAATATGGAGCAGGTCCCCCCAGAAATTTGAATGTGTAAGAACCTGCTGTCACTGCTGTTTCCTCCAGAAAACTGTCTTACTACTTGCAATAATAACAGAGTCTCCCAAATACTAAGTATACACCACATGTATTTACAGCCTAGTCATTATGACCTTCCAAGGGTGACCTGATTGATTTTTGTAAAATACAATTGAATATCAGTGTCATCTCCTATCTCCAAAAATGAAGATATAAATTCATGGTATGCAAAAGGAGCAAATATTAAAAAGTCTTAAAGCATGTTGATAGTAAATATGAGCTCTGGAAAGGTAAGATGCATTGTGCAAGGGCAGTAGGATATCAGGGCACAAACTAAACTGAAAGATTACAGAATGATTTTGTGGAAAACATTCCATGCATCTAGATACGCACAAAGTAACAAATTCATGGTATGAAGGATTTCATTGTTCATTATCTAGAAAACAAGCCTCATTAGGTGGTCCTCTATGATTGAGGTCACTATGAGTAGATATTGGATGATATTTAAGTTTGTAGAGCTAGGTATGTTTTGAAAGGTATGGTTCACTTCCTAAAAGAAAAGTCTAATTTTTGAAGACTCACAGATTAGAAGAATGTTTCTCCTTCAGCAATAACATTTTGGCCAAAGAAATACTTAAGCTTAGCAGGACTCATGGTATCAAAGACCCATGTTCTTTGGTATGAATACATAAGGTGATTTAGCTTTTTGTGAAGTCAAAAGAACTATGGAAACAAGATAGAGTGAAGAAGAACTGATCAAGCAGAGACTATGCCATTTTCTTATTTTTACTGATTGCTTTGTTTTGCTTTAAAGTAACTTCCCAATAAGGAATGGAAGAAAAACTGTGTAACTTAGGGCAAAGAAGATAAAAATACTACATAAAATGAGATTTTCCCATTTAATAGCAATCTACATTATATATTTTCATATTTTATACATAGAAAATAAGTAAACTGTCCCTTATAGGCAAGAAGAATTAATTTCTCTAATAATTATACTTATTTATAACTCATATCTGACAAAAAAAGATGGATGTAAACTTTATTCTTCAATATTATTGTGAATAGCTAAGGGGTAATCTATTTTAATATAGAATATTTCTTAGTCTCATAATTTTTTAAAAATTGACGTAATTGACTTTAGTTGTTTAAAAAAAACAACAACAAACTAGTTTTCAACATAACATTAAATTCTAAGGCAATTAAGATGCCCCAAGCCTACATTTGTGAATAGAATCTTTGAAGCGTTTTTCTGTGATATTTTCAATGTAAATAACGGTATTTTAGAGAACAAACATAAACTGAACAAATATACTACAAAAGAAAAAAATCATTCATTTTAAATTATCTCATTCACATAATCGACATTAAGATATTGTAATAAGTTATTTTTGAGGAACTTTTACTCTGGAACTGCTGTTTTCTACATATTTAATCAACAAAAATCAAGATCTCCATTTTACAAATTTGGAAACAAAATCAACCCGTCCCAAATTAGCGACGAGAATATAACTTATTAATAACATTTATTCTCTAAGATCGTGCTCAGATATCAAGATACATGCAAAATTCCATTTTAATGAATGAGCATAATGGGTTCTATTTAATGAACACAGTGGATTATGAGACCCTGAGCATTTTTGTGGCATGACACACTAAATAATGCAGAAGACCCAAATTATAATTTTTCAGGCTCTATTCCTAATTAGTCACAAGGGATAAGCACTTGTCCACCTCTATATAGGTTAAAGATCTTTCTATCTGTTCAGCCTCAGCAATTCAAAACCTGAATGGTACTTTGCAAATTTCATCATCTGTCATTGCTTTGCCTCTTAATTGTTTCTCTCTTTCTAACATCCATATTATCATTTATTTTCCACGAATACAGACTCTTCCACCCTCTCTCTTTCCTCTATTTTACTCCAGGGTGTCAAGTTAACACTGGATTCACTATTTCCTCCACCCTGCCAGGACCAGAGTTTCATCTAAACACACGTTAGAACCATTGATGTCCTTAGTCCTTCACTGTCCATCTTCTGACAATTTGCAATCATAGCTAGCACAGGGTAATTAAAATATGTGTGCTGTTTGATTTATTAGACCAGGAATATACCTGTCTCACAATTTGCTGCCATGATCCTCAATTGATTTCCTCATAGAATGGTGACTATAATATATAGATTGCAAGAGGTATTGTCAATAATTACTGTGATGAGATTGTGTGCACATTATGCAGTGTCGGACACATGGCAGCTTCTCAAAAAACAATTACACTTTTTTACTCCCTTTTTTTAATTTCCAGAATTCTAAGCATAAGAGGAGCAAAGCACACACCCTGTGGTTATCAATGCTACTGCAAATGAATTGTTTTGACATTGTGAAGAATAGGATATTCATTAGATTAGTTACCTTCTCCTCTGATTG
Organism: Glaucomys volans; assembly: GCA_020662805.1. Lineage (NCBI taxonomy): Eukaryota > Metazoa > Chordata > Mammalia > Rodentia > Sciuridae > Glaucomys > Glaucomys volans. The sequence continues at coordinate 10,588 of JAJEJO010037342.1, forward strand.
CCTGCCTTCATATATCTTATTTAAAACTTTTTTTTGGTGCTGAAGATTGAATCCAGGGCCTTGTGTTTGTGTTTTCTAAGCAGTCATTTTACAACTGAGCTATACCTCTAGCCCTTAAAACCTTTCCTTCTCCAGATCCTGACCCCTGTCAGCATTCTGTAGCCTCAACAAGTAAAGTGGACATCTTATTTAGTAAAGATTATCAAGAGAACTTTCAAAGCATCATGATGTCTTTGGGTCCCATCCCCCTATCAAATAACCTTAGACAACTGGTGTCTTTTTTTTATTTTTTTTTGGCAGTGCTGGGGATTGAACCCAGGGCCTTGTGCTTGCAAGGCAAGCACTTTACCAACTGAGCTCTATCCCCAGCCCCATCTGGTGTCTTTTGATTCTGTAAATGCCAATACTAAAGAATGTGTTCATTGAGAAATTTATTTTTCTGTTCTAATGATTGTTACATTTTCTTTTTTATCCCAATAGTTGAGTGTATGTGCTTCCAGGAAGAGGTATCTTACCTCTGAAGTTTAAATGACATCTGGATAATTTGACAGGGTTTACATAATCTACAGTAGCAGATTACCAATGAGGCCTTCATTTACATTCATAAGATTTGTTTATGTGCATTGAAAACAGAACATTATGTACATTTTTGGTCTTTAAAATGCCATTTAAAAAGACAGGTACATAGAAACTGCAGATACAATTTTGATTACAGTCAAAAAATTTGAGCTTTTTGTTCTTTTAAGTTCATGCATGATTGCATACCAACTGGAAAATTATGCAGAATCAGTTCTGGAAATGTAGCCTGGGGGCTGCTGTTGGTCTTTTGACATGCTCCCTTCTGTTAATTCTGCTTAATTCATGACTCTGGAAAGCTAACAACCCTCTAAATGCATTTTCAAGGGATTATTGGTCATAATGAAAATTGCAGCCCTAATTTCCTGCTTCATGGATTGACATAAGCATGAATGGCCAAAAGTAACAGAATTGGGAGGAGAAAGCATGTACTATCCTCTGGAATTTGACATTACTTGAACTTTACTCATGCTTTACATATCCATGGGCTTCTCCACCATTGAAAGAGGAGGACAGCATTTTAAATGATGGCTTCCTATGGTAAAACAGGAAAACAGGCACTGCTTGGGTCAGGATTTTGACCCAGCACCTGTTTTCTTTGATTATGAAGAAGCTCAGCATGTAACAAGCTCATAAAGAGAAGTTATGTCACAATAATGCATGAAGTGAGTATAACCAATTAACCAGCTCCTTCAAACTGTGCCTGCCTCTATGGTTACAAGCTTGACCAGTTAAGCCTTTTACTTTCCCAAATCGTCTCATCACAAAAAGATCAAAATGCAATAATTAAATGAGTAAATTTCTAGTGACAATGTTAGCAAACTAATCAAATATTTATGATTATATATTATCATAAGTGGCATAGTGATTTTTCTTTTTGAAATCTATATAAATCCCAATAACCTAAATATATTTATAGCTTCCAGAAGACTACAATATTGTTATTTATATCCTCTGTCTGATATCCCCTATTAGTAAAATGAAAAACAGGTGAGAGGATGGGTTAAAAGTGATTAGGGAACACTGAAGAATATCTTCCAAATAAAGAGGACTCTGATCAAATTGAGAAAGCATACAGAGCAAAAACACTCACTTCTAGATTCCGAATATAATATCAGTTTCTCTGAGAATTTCAGTGTCCTGAGAACTTATGAAAAATGATCCTAATTGGGAGAGTAAAGTTTAAAAGATATGAGCTTAGAGGATATGACTATGCCATGGGAAGTGGAGAACATTTTGTAGAAAGCATATAAAATACTCTGGGAGAGAAGGGAGGGAGGGGTTATTAGGATTTAAGGGGAAGGATCCATGGATCATTATCATTATTTACTTCAAAACAGATCCCAACTCTAGAGGTCAAACACAAGGAAGGAAAATTGTATAGAAATAAAACGTAGAAAGAAAAAAAACTGCATCCAAGTCTATACTGACCTAATACAATTGAACTGAGAGATATAAAAGAAAAAAGCTATGAATTGAAGAGCTCCATTTTGAGACATGCCTACATCCTCTCTGAGTGACCTGCACAAACCAAAGAAGGATGCAAATATCTGCAGAGAGAAATGTTCTGAGCAAACAAACCCAAATTAAAGTGCTCTAAATTATCCCACTAAAATACTCCCACTACCTAGTGAAAACAAAAGCATTTTTGAAAGTGATAAATTGGAGAAAATATGCACAATACATACGAGCAACAGGACTAATGTTCTGACATACTAAAATTGCAGAAAAACCAATAAAAAAATAGTTATTTACAAATCTGGGCAAAGGACAAAATGAGACCAAGATAGGTAAAAGCAATTTGTGAACAGATAATTATTCCCATTTGTAACCACTGTGGTTCGTTTAAGTGAGTCATTTGACCAAGAATTGGAATTTTGCTGTATGATAATGGTAAATAGCAACATGGGTCCTTTGATGTTATCCCACTATATTACCATATAATAATGTAAACTAAAATTGTCATTGTCATCAGGGGTTATTTGGTTATATATACATATATATATATGTTTCCTTTATATGTGTGTGTATATATATATATACACTGGCACCACACAAAAAAAATATGTATACATATATATATATGTATACATATTTTTTTTGTGTGGTGCTAGTGGATCAAACCCAAGGCTTTGTGCATAATAGGGAAGAGCTTTAGCACTGATCTATATCCCCAGCCTCAGTTATATCTTTAAACCAATGATTTCACTCTTAATAAAGCCTATAGGTATCCTTGCAAGGACGCTTTTTTAAAAAATAGCACCATTGTACATATAATGTCACTAAAAAATAAGGTAAATATACAAGCAGCAGTGTGAGTAGATACTCATGATATATAAAGGATATTTTAATTTAAAAAGTAAGCTTCAGAGAGTGTGTATGCAATATTACATTTGTGATAAATTTTTCATTATTATATAATATACTTTCTATGTGTAGAAAATAACTGGAATCTATTTAAGAAGCTGTATCCTCTGACAAGTGGAACAGGAGTAAAAGGGGATTCTTATTTTTTCATTTAGTCTTTCTCTATTCTGTTCAACAAGTATTTGTGAAACACCTTAAAATTTTAAAAAGTAACAATTTTTTTGTAAATATTTCATGTTCTTAAGAAAATTTTAAGAAGTCATCATTAAATATTACCATCTTTCACTGTTGCAGTTTTTAATCCAAAGTTGAACTTTGAGAAAATAAAAACATATTAATTTTAGCTCAATTATCTTAGAGAGTGGTCTCATATGAGTTTGGTTAATTTATGTAAATAACTAAAAGGATACATTTAATAATATTTAAATGACAAATGTTTTTCTCTCAAAGAAAAATATATTTAACTATGAACAAAAAATTAACAGATAAGATTTTTATTTTAGAATATTCTGCAAATTTAGAACAAATGACAAGCCTATTTCTTATTTTGTCATGAAAATAAGATTCAAATAAATAAAATCAAACATAGAGCTTGGGCAAGTTTGAATCAGTGCAGTAATGATGAATTCCTGAGAAATCACAAAATCTCAATAGAAAAATACTCAAGAAAATGGAACTATGTAAAATTAAAATACTTACCTTCATTATTTTAATAACTACCACTACTTTAAGGGAAGGGGGAATGATAAACCAGTTGATATGCTGAGACTGGGGGAGACTCACTTTCTTTGCTAGAAGATTTTAGAAACTTTAATATTATTACTTGGAATTTTAGAAATCTGAGCCAAGAGCTTTTTGTGGTTGTTTGGAGTTTGGGTTTCTTTTGTTTGTTTTTCTACTTTTTTTAAAACCAACTTCATTGTGACGAGAGGTGGGAAGAATCAAGAAGAGTTGAGTTGAGCAAAACTCCCAGTGTGATCCTTTTGGTTATCAGAAAATGCAAAACATGATATTGCCACTTCTCTCACTGAAGGAGCAACTACTGCGTAGGAGGGCATGCTGCATGTTCCCAAGGGCAGCAAGTGTCTCTAAGGGTCTGCACTAACTGAATGCTGAAATTGACAGAAAAGACTTTTATTAAGGATCATGAACTAACCAAAGGCATTTTAGATTTTATTCCTATTCGGCTCACACATATCTATTGTTCTCATTAATCTGAATAATTATTACTATTCCTAAACACAAGTAAGTCGAAGGTTTGAGCATGTTTTTCCAATGTTACAGCAGTGAATAAACAACAGCACTGATCTGTCTGACCCCCTCACCCATGTTCTGAATCACTGGGCCACATTCATGGAGGTAGAGCCTCTGTCTGCAAATGTGTAAGATTCTACCTTCACTTATGTGAAAACAAGGACCTCTAAAATATTCATGTATTTTCTGATTATTCACCAAATTTCAATTACCTCTTAATTGTTTTTTAAACAATCTTTTTCTTGATTTGGAATATAGAGCATGAGGACAGTTTTTGTCTCTCATGTTCTGTATTGGTTATGTTATTTATTATGCCTTATATTTTTTTCAGAATAAATGAAGCATAAGATGTTCACATTTTGGCATGTTCGCATGTAATAATGGAATAGTAATCATAAATTGGAGAAAATTCTTTAATCATATTTCTAATTAAACCTAATTTTTAAATAGTTGCCTTTGTTCCAAGTAAACTTTATTATCTAAAAACTTTGTATAAGTCTGAACTAATCATGCTTAGTTGATCAACATCCAAAATCCACACTGCTTTTTAATTATATTTAATGATTCCTAAGATGGAGCATTAGGTAATAGTCTTGAAATGTCCCATTATTGCTCCTCCCTTTGTGGAAACTGGATGAATTCATTGCAACAAAATATTTCTATGTTCCATCAAGAACTACTGAAATCACCACGTTAAAAGCATGCTAAGTGAATGGTATATTTAAATGTAATTTTCTCAAAATACCTGTTTAGACTCTGACTTAATAAAAAGAATTTATTATTTCAAAGACTTGTTTATTTCTAGGAATCAGAATTTAGTGCACTCTTCTAACAAAGTAAGAGTTAATTCTTCTCTTGAGGTGTGTATTAAGCAATTTGGTGTGAAAAAAAGCACACAGTGTGTACACAACATTGGCAACTGAGCTAAGTAGTGACCATTGTGATTTCCACATGATTTTTTTTCTTGGTGTATAGCAAGTATCATTATAGAAAAATTTCCAGACTGAAATGTGTCTGTCAAACCAGAATCCCTCTCCATCTAAACTGTCTGATATTTTCTTAAAGGTCCCTTAGTCTACTTTTTCACATAGTTAAATAATTTTATGAGTTCAAATGTATCATGACTCTAGAGAAAATCTGGACATGAAATTACCACTTAATGATATTTCAGTTCAGAGCTGGGGATATTGTTCAGAGGTGGAGTGTTTGCCTAGCACGTTCAAAGTTCTGGGTTCAATCCCCAGTATCTTGAAAGAAAAAAATCCATTTAATATTTCTCCAGGTCCACTCAACATAGTTTTAGCAATGGAGTTTATTTTCAAAATATGTTGTGAATGTATTTTTATGCTCATTGTTACTGGAACTGCATATTTTAGTCGCCTTTATTTTCTACTCCTACGTCATTGTATATACTTGAAAAGACATCATGGCTCTTCCTTCCTTTAGTTCCCTCACCATCCACCCTATACTTTATCACCTTAGGCCTCTCTATTGCTAAGTAGTATAATTTAACACACTTTCCATTGAGTTTCAACTTAGAAAATTTTTACATAGTGAAGTCTCAGTTGGGTTTTCTTATTTTAAACCAGCAAACATTCACTTGAAATTTTAAACATCAAAGTATGTGTTATGGGGATTGGAGTTGTGGCTCAGTGGTAGAGGCTTGCCTAGCATATGTGAGGCACTGGGTTTGATCCCCAGCACCACATAAAACTAAATAAACAAAATAAAGGCATTAGGTTCATCTACAACTAAAAATATTTTTTTAACAAATGCTTTATGAATATTTACCAGAATGTTAGAACACACTTGAAAAGGGGAACTAATTCTATGCAGTACATTCATTGTTGGTCTAACGATCACAGGAAGAATCTGCTTCAAACTCAGCTCCATCTTAGTACTCTTTAACAAAACAAATTGAGATTCATCAAAATTAATATCGATTTATCTAAACTCATTACATTGCACATTTTACCATAAAGTTGTACCTTGATATTAAATAAATAGATAAATAAATCCCAAGCCTCTTCACTTGAGGTCAGTCTTTGGTTCCAGGCCATTGGATATTTTACTAAAAGTTCATCATTGTATCTGTGCTCAGTGTTTGCTAATGGTGACAAGTTACCAGCATCTGGGGAGTCAGTTTTTAGCTGTGGTAGTTCTGTTCTGCTCTAGAGTACCCCTTTGCCCTGAGCCATACTGAAGTGCCTCCCTAGGTGAAAGAACTGGCAACTGGAGTTAGGCTGAATGTAATTAAAGGATGGGGAGGATTTTTTATTTTCTGTGTTCCTCAGTTTTTTTGTCACTGTGACCAAAATACCTGACACAAACAAATTAGAGGAGGAAAAGTTCATTTTGGCTCACATTTTCAGAGGTTTAAGTCAGGTGGACTGATTCCATTGCTCTGGGCCCAAAGGAAGGCAGAACATCATGGCGGAAGGGTGTGGTGAAGGAAAACTGCTGCCTTCATGTTGACCAGGAAGCAGAGAGAGAAAGGTGAAAGGACTGCAGGGAAGATGAACCCTTCTAGGGCAGGTCCCCAGTGACTACCTACTCCAGCCACACCTTACCTGCCTACGCTTACTACTCAACCAGTCGATTCAAAAAACTAGGATGGACTGATGAGGTCACAGCCCTCCAAACATTTTACCATGGAATGTTCCTGCACTAACAGGGGAGCTTTTGCCAGAACACCTCATAACATAACATTGGCTGTAGCTTTGGGTGGATTCTTTCCTCTTCTTCAAAGGCCTCTATGAAGACTCAAAAGTGAGAATTACTTGCACCTTACATTCTATAAATAAGCAATTAATTTCAGTAGTTTGCTCATGTCTTCTCTCCTTCCTAATTAAAATTGTTCTTGATGTAGAAAAAGTGTGCTTTCTTAATTTCTAGCTTCATGCTAGATTTTTATATTTAATTCTGCCTTCATGAGCATGGGAGATATAAAATTCATCCATGATCTGAAATAAAAGTAAATAAAAGATAATTTTTAATTTTTTTTAATTTAATTGATTTTGAATCATTGTACACAAATGGAGTACAACTGTTGTTTCTATGGTTGTGCATGAATTAGAGTCATGTCATTTGCACATAGGGTAATTATATTCATCTCATTCTGTTATTTTTCTTTTCCCCCACCCCATCCTCACCCCTCTTTTTCCTCTATGCAATCCATCCTTCCTCCATTCTTG